>ML785753.1:79448-110512 GCA_009831015.1 Picea engelmannii | reverse complement strand
TGATAAAGAACATCGTCACCATCTCAGAAAAGTTTTCTCGAAATGTAGAAAGTTTGGCATTTCATTAAACCCCAAGAAATCTCTATTCACCCTGCAGGAGGGAAAGTTACTAGGCCACATAGTATCAGCAGAAGGAGTCAGGATTGACCCCAGCAGAGTTGAAGCGATACAAGCCTTATCGATCCCGAGGTCTAAGAAGGAGGTCCAATCCTTCCTCGGTAAAATTAATTTTCTGAGGAGATTTGTGCCTAACTTTGTTGAGGAGGTAAAGCTGATAACAACCATGTTAAAGAAAGAGAATGAAGTAAGGTGGACCCCTCAATCTCGACATTCCTTTGAACAAATCAAGAAGGCCTTGACTGAAGCTCCCGTGCTTATCAGTCCCGACTACTCAAAGGACTTCCTCATCTTCTCCTTTGCCTCACCTGACACAGTGGTTGTTGTTCTATTACAGACAAATGACAGTGGGCTAGAGCAACCTATTGCTTATTTCAGCCGAGCATTGAGGGATGTCGAAGTCAGGTATGACACTATGGAGAAGCAGGCTTATTCTCTAGTAAAAGCTCTCAAATCTTTTAGAACCTACATCCTGCAGTCAAAGATCATCGCCTATGTCCCCTCGGCTGCTGTTAAAGACATTCTTATTCAGCCTGATATGGACGGGAGAAGGAGTAAATGGATAGCCAAAATCCTGGAGTTCGACCTGGAGATAAGGCCCACCAAATTGATCAAAGGGAAGGGTTTAGCCAGGTTGTTGGCTGAAGCAAACTGCCAAGCGTTGGGGATAAGTTGTATCAACGAATGCTCAGGTACTCGGCAGGGTCAACTGCCGAATATAGACCCTCAAACAGAGCTTTCGTTGGCTCGATGTCCTTGGTATAAGGATGTCATACACTTTCTGCAAGAGCTGCGGCCTCAAGACGGCCTGCAAAAAAGCAAAGCAAGAGCTCTAAAGCTCAAAGCAGTCAGGTACTGCGTGATCGATCAGGTGTTATATTGGAAAGACCCCCTGGGGGTGCTTTTAAAATGCGTGAGTCCACCAGAGGTTGAGATGATCGTGGCTGAATTTCACAGTGGCCTGTGTGGGGGGCACCATTTCTGGAGAGCCATGGCTCACAAAATCCTCAGGGATGGATACTACTGGCCTATCGTGTTCACTGATGTCTGCAAAAAGGTCAGAGCCTGCATCAAATGTCAAAAATTTGCGGGGAAGCAGCAACTCAGGTCTCTGCCGTTAAAACCGATGGTGGTTCCAGGGCCTTTCTAGTAGTGGGGCCTAAACTTCATTGGAGAAATCCACCCTACTTCTAGTGGCCAGCACATGTGGATCCTGACTGCTGCAGATTTCTTTACCAAGTGGATTGAAGCTATCCCCACCATAAGTGCTTCCCACAAGGTAATCATTGGATTCTTGGAAGACCTCATCACAAGGTTCGGCTGCCCAAATAAAATTGTCACTGATAATGCAACTGCTTTCGGATCTGAACCACTAGCCAAGTTCTGTGAATAGTTCGAGATCAAATTGATTCATTCCACCCCATATTATCCACAGGGCAACGGCCTGGCGGAATCCTCCAACAAAAGCCTGATAAGGATCATCAAAAGGTTATTCGAAGACAACAAAAAGGCTTGGAATTCGAAGTTGAAATTCGCCCTATGGGCTGATCGGGTGACTACAAAGAGATCTACAGGTCTCTCCCCTTTCTAGTTATTCTACGGAGCCGAAGCCGTCTTCCCTTCTCAGCTGGCCCATCCTGTAGCAAAATTCCTCCAGGATTATCAAGAAGAGCCCAACAACATGGTCAGAAGGATTCATCAGCTAATAGAGGTCTAGCAGGCTAGGGAGAAGACAGTGGATAGGATTCAGGACCATCAGCAAAAGATCAAGCAGGTCTTCGATAAGAAGGCCAAGAAGGAGCGGTTCCAGACAGGAGACCTGGTGCTGAAGTGGGATGCTCCTAAACAAGATAGGGGCAAACATAGTAAATTTGGAGCCCTGTGGATTGGGCCTTTCAGAATCTCCGAGACTTTCTCAAATAACACATACAAGCTGCGGGATTTGGAAGGTGAAGAAGTTTTTAGCAGCCCAGTGAATGGTCATTTCCTGAAAAAATATGTTGTCTGAGCCTCCAGTGGCTCCTTTGTGTGTAAATATTGTTCTTTGTTCTTTTAATCATTATTGTTTCTATTTTTGCGGCCTAATAATGACTCCATAACCCAACAACGAGGCACTGAAACTGCAAAATGAGTCCTTAGAGCATCACAGGGACGACTCTATCCCCCATGGAGCCTAATGTTAGCAACAATTGTGGTATCGGGGAGCAAAGGCCAGGAGGACTGCACGATAAGTGCCCAAGCACAGCACACGGAAGAAATCTGTTTGGGGCCCGAATCAAGCAAGTGAGCCTGATCATGGACATGAGAAGCGGCGAAAGCTCTGCAGGAGCGCCTCGTCGGAAATCGGGATATCGGGGATCCCGGGAGCTAGAGTTTTATGCATTTCAGAGTCGCGATCCGCGATTTCCCGATAGGCGGGAACGACTGTCAATCATAGAGGACAGGTGGCAGACTTTGCAATGAGGAGCGGACCGTTGACAAGTCAGTGGTCATGAGCCATCGCGGATCGGGAAATCGCGAGTCTGGAGGACGCGTGTTCATTGACATCGCAAACCACGAAATCCCAATGGAAAGAATGGTCAAAGGCATATGGTGGTGGTCACTTGAGCCGGGGTCTAGTCAAAGGGCTAGCACGGAAGGCGCATCGAGGATCGGGCAATCGCGAGTCCCGTGGACACAAACACCGTGTCATGACAACCGCAGCTTCTTCCCGACCCCTGTGTTCCCTCCACCTGGCTCATTCACTTCATAGCCCACGAATTCTGCCACTTGCGTTTGCCCTATCATTTTCCTTCTGCCACATCCATCCACGTGGCCTCTCCTCATCCCATGTCCACACTGAGCATATTGAGTCACCCCTGCCTAATCAACGTCCATTCGCCACTTCATATCGAGCCCTCCAGTCATCACAACGGCCTCCACGTCTACCGGCTAGTCTTGCCACGAGTTCTTCGAGTAGATCCAAATGGCAAAACGAGAAGGCCCCCATGTCCCGTGGGTACATAGTCGACCAGGGCCTTTCCCGATCCCAATGAAATAGTTATTGCAGCAGTTGATGGTGGTTGGATATCATTTCCACCATAAATGGAAAGTCCAGAAGTGACTGTAAACTTGTCAATTCATTCACAGGTCCTTTGGAGCGCGATTGTGTCTGACTGAAATTCATGACTGTCCAGAGACTGCAGGTGCAGTAAACATGCAGACGTAATGTCTTCAATGCGATGTCTCGAATTGGCTTCTATGTTTTTGCTCTAAGTATTTAGAGGAGTTTTCTCACATTTTGTAAGGATCGATGGTTGAGCAGAGCTCCCGGTTGTAAAGTTTTAACAAAGCACTGTAAATCTGATAATGTATAGACTTTTGAGACTTCTTGCCTTATGAATGCTGGCTTCTTTTACGCCTTTGTTATACTGTATTCGAACAACTCGGAATTGGAGGATCCAGTCGAGCCGCAGCTATTATAGGATGATGTTGTCATGGATCACTGTAATGGTTGTATTGTTTCTAATCAGTTCTTGTGATTTTCTTAACGCTGAGTGACTTGGAATTGGAGGATCCAGTCAAGTCCCCTTTCAGTTTCTTGAGACTCTGAACCAAGAGGAGCTTGCATTCAGAGTCTTTCCTCTGCAAACCGTTGGAAGCCTGTTGCCTACAACTGTCTGTTCACCCTCCCTATCAAGTCTTCCACCTGCTCACCCTTTTATCAACCTGCTGGCTGAAGTTAGGATTCCAGACCTCCTTTGTTATTTACGTATCAGATACAGCCTTTGAGTTAGAGTGATATCTCCTCGGGTCTCTACCCATTTGATCACCCATTTATCAAACTATGACATAAAAACTGATGGGCATTGGGCTATGCTCCTGCAAGCAATCCAGGGGTGACTTCCAGTGCTAACAGGATTATTATGCCTATGTGAATGCAAGGGGCAGCGCGACATCAATGGGACCCAATGGTTGAAATCCCAACCCCACCTAAAAGGGATTGTGGTCAGTCAAGCTATGAAAGGATCTATTGTAGTTGTGTTGAACATATGGGAGACTCTCATTCCATGTGCACAGATGTTTGGAGGTGTACATGCACAAGATATGCACGATCATTATGTTGACGACCTTTGTCTGGCCATCAGTTTGGAGGTGGAAGGCGTTGGATTTGGTGAGCTTGGTGTCCAATAGTGACCAGAGGATGGACCAGAATGTGCTTAGGAACATGTTGTCCTGGTATGATATGATGGTCTGTGGTATCCCAAAGTATACCCACACCCGTTCGAAGAAGAGCTTGGTAGTGGCCTCCGTTGTGATATTCTTCTTGCATGTTGTTAGGATAGCCATCTTAGAAAACCGATAAACCACCACAAAAATACAGTAATTTCCCTTCTTGGTTGAAGGAAGGTATGGCATGTAGTCCATCGAGATGGATTCCCATGGCCTGTTGGGAGTAGGCAGAGGGGTGTACATGCCTTGCTTCTTAGTGGTTGGTTTGGAAATGGCACAGATTGTGCATGACTTGATATACTTGTTGACGTCCTGGCATAATTCTGACCAATATAAATGATTCTATAGTATTGTCATGATCTTTTCCATGCAAAAATGTCCTGCCATCCAAATGTAGCGATCTTTCCAAATTATCTTGGCACGCTCGCTTGAAGGAACACATAGGTGGCCCAGATGGAATAACAGTTCATCTTGAAGATGAAAGTCAGTGGCAGGCACACATGTGCCCAACATCTGGTAAGTGGTAGTGAAGTCATGATTGCTCTTGTAGAGTTGGGGCCACTCAGATGACTCATGGCCACAGGAGTGGAGCACCATGGTTAAGGCTACAACCGGAGGTCGACTGAAGCAGTCAACGACACGATTGGTGCTCCTTGACTTATATTTGATGTTGATATGGAACTGTTGCAAGTATGTGAAACACTTTTAATGGCAGTCGTTCTACAAATTTCCTTGAGTTTACATGAACTACAGAGGTTTGTGATCAGTGTGGATGATTGTCTCATGCCCAATAATGTAGTGCTTCCATTATCGACAAACTTGTACAATGGAATACATTTATTTGTCATAGGTGGGGTACTTACGTACGACATCTGATAATGTCTCACTATGATATGCCATTGGATGACCGTGCTGAGTGAGAATTGCACCCACACCATAGTCTAAGGCATCAGTCTCAATCTCAAAAGGTTGTTGCAGATCGAGTAAGGAGAGTATTGGAGTTGAGCACAAGCGATTTTTCAGATCATCAAACACTTGTTGTTGTGAATTCCCCCACACTAACTTTGCCTTGACACCACCCTTGGTCACTTGGCTGAGGGACCATGCAATATGGGAGAATCCCAACACGAACTTGCAATAGAATTTAGCAAGTCCTAAGAAAATTTGAAGCTCGGTTAGTGTGGTCGGAGCTGGCCAATCATGAATGACTTGGATCTTGGTTGGATCCACTTGCACACCATGCTCATCAACAATGTATCCTAGGTATTGGACCATGTTCATGACGAAGGATCATTTTTCCAAGTTAGCATATAGCTTGAGTTGTCTCAGTGAGTGAAGGACATGCTGAATATGTTGCAAGTATTCTGCCCGATTCTTGTTGAAGATGAGGATTTTATCTAGATATACCACCACAAAATAATTAGTGAAAGGCCACAATATATCGACCATCAATCTCATGAAAGTTGTTGGAGCATTTGTCAAACGAAAGGGAATTACTAGCCATTCGAAAACACCTTCTTTGGACTTGAAAGCAGTCTTCCATACATCAATCTGTTATATTGGGACCTGGTGGTAGCCAGACTTCAGGTAAATCTTACTGAAAAACTTGGCTCCCTTGAGCTGGTTAAGAAGGTCATCAATTCAGGGAATGGAGTATCGATTCCTGACTGTGATTTTGTTTAGGGCCCTGTAATCAATGTAGAGTCGCCAAGTCCCATATTTCTTTTGCACGAGTACAATTGGGCTCCTGTAAGGTGAGGAGTTAGGTCGGATGTGCCCCTTTTGAAGTGACTCTTGGATATGTAGCTTGATTTCATCATTTTCCATTGAAGAGTTGCGATAGACATGCCCATTGGGTAGAGGTGCACTGGGGGTTAGATCGATTGAATGCTTGACCTGATAGTGCAATAGTACCTTGGTGGGTGAGGAGAAGATGTCTTTGTATTCTTCCATGATCTTTTCCACTTGCTTCTGCTAGATGGAGAGGCCATGTGCAGAGGTCATGGATGTGGCTGCAACCTTCTGTTTACTTTGAAAGCGAATCACGAAGGAGATGAATTTCTCGGTCTGGGAAATGGCCTTCCTACATTGCTTAGCAGAGATTAAAGAAGTGACGATAGGTGAAGCTACCTCTGGTATCTGTTGACACTTGAATCCCTCAAGACCGAAATGACAAGCTCACAAGGACATTAGTCCCCCTTCATTTTTAGAGAGGTGGTACTCCTCTTAGGCTAAAAGATATATCTGTGATATCTTGGATTAGGAGATTGTTAGGCACCAAACCCTAAATCTTTATTGCTTGAGATTATGAAATAAAATGGTTCTTCAATAACCTGAATACAATCTTCATGTGCAACAAAAGTATTTTTACAATAAGAAAAGATTGAAGGAGGGCTTCAACATCAGAATTAAATTGTGATCAACGTCACACACAATCTTCTTAATCAGATATAAATGCATCCATATCTTCTTCACAAGAAATAGGAGAGAATGATTTGATCATCTCAAAGAATTTTAAAAGAGTACTGCTATCAATATTAAAATAGAATTTGATAGGTCAACCTCAAATATCTTATACTTAAAACTCAAAGTTACAAGATACAGTCAAGATCTACCCCGAAGCAATTCTTTGTGGAGTTTATTCATGAGAAATGTTCTTCATTACCAAAGATTTGATAGCCATGGATGTGGATGCAAATACTCCATGATCATACAAGAAAATTTTGTAGAAGAATACAATAAAAACACTCAACAACTCAACCTTGTGCCCAACTCTGAGACTCAAGCATACAACTATGAGAAATGGTGTAGAAGAATAGAAAGAATGGAGAAGATAGAGATCTCTTTTCATTGATCAAAAGCTTGGCTATACATTCATGGTTGTACACTCTTATTCCTATGATCCTCTACCCTGTCCCTCTGACAATATTGATTATTGGACCCTTTGATGAAGCCTCTCTTCTCTTTTTAAGAAGAGATTTTCTAACTACTTGAGTAGTTAGGGTTTTCTTCCTCTCTTGAAATTCCCGTACAAATTTCTTCGTGAAACATTACATTTAATAAATTCCTCATTAATTCCTCATTAATGAAATTATATCATCAATATATACATATCTAAAATGGGTCCCTTTCCCTTTTTAATAAAAGTTTTTAAATAAACTTTTATTTTCACAATTTAATTAATTTCCCATTTAAAATAGGAGGACAGTGTTTTAATTTTTTGGGAATTATAATCAAACATTTATCCATGGAAAACAATTCTGATGTGATCTTCATCATCTTATCTTTCTAAGGATATAAATTTTGCGCAAATATGTTGCCTGGATTTCAAGATATGAGGTCGTGAAGTTGATTTATCATGCAGGCCCATTAAAAATGCAACTGACTAATATTTTAATTTGTGGGAAAAATGTATCAACTTTAAGCACTTGAAACCTATACCACCATATTCTACGTCTAAATATTTTTCCAACGGTACATATTTTACACGATTCTGACACCTGGAGCTCAAGTTATGGCCTCTGCAAGATCAACACTCAGCCACCGTCGATCAAAATTGATGGGCAAATGTGGGCCCTTGGATGAATTTCATGCTTCCCTTCATAAAATTTTACTTTTTGGTTTAAAAGTATATCCCACATGCATTGGGATATTAGATTCTTCATGACATATAATACTAAGTTTTTGATACACTTAGCAAGAAACACGAGAAGAGAAGAAATTATGGAGCTTGGAGGATTCGACCCTTGGAAAATTATCGAATAAAATAATAATTTTTTGGAATCCCGTCGTCGTCCACCTCATGCCCAGTCATCACTGAGTCATCACTAAGTCATTGTCAAGTCATATCCCACGTGTCAGAAACTCATTAGATTCCAAATATAACCAATAATATGTCGCCATATGTCGCAAATTGTATGTTGCCACGCATCTCCAATATTGAGTTTCCATGTGTCATGACCTCATTCATTGCTATGTGTCATATTCTCATTTGTTGGTTTTCATGCCTTGGAATACCTTTGAGAATTTGGCTAAGTATGGTATAAGGGACAAGAGGGGAAGAGGGAGGGGCAGGCTGGAGGGTTTGCGGGTTCGCAGGGGTGAGGGAAGGGAGGTGAGTGAAGTTAACCATGAAATTTTCGTGAACCTGCCAACCCGCATTTGGACAAGTGATCCAAAGAAACTAAGTATAGAAGGGCGGTCGGTTGGACTCGTGAGTATTAGAAGAATGGGACATTTGGGAACTCGGGTTCCACAATGAGAATAAAATTTAAGTGATGGTAGAAGAGTAGAATGCGAAAGTTGAAGTGTAATGTGAAGGTTGCGGAAAAGGGAATGATGAGGGCTTGAACCCGCGAAACTGAAAAATGGCTAAGTATTAGAATGGATTTATGAGATGAGAAAGTGGGTGGAATGAAGGCTCGCCGACCTGCTAACCCGATGAAGAGATGAGCAGTTAGGGGAAAGGGGAGAAATGAAGAAGACGAAAGTGAGGGAGGAGAAATGTAGATAGTGGGAGTGGGGGTGAGGAAGGTGTGAGAAGATGAGGGATGTATGAGTCCGCCAACCCGATGAGGAGATTAAGGAAGAGTCCCAAAAATGTCTAAGTGTAGAGACTAGTGGAGCATAGGGAGAAGAGTGGTGAAAAGAGAAAAATGGTTAAGTGTGGAGATGGAAGGTGAGGGAAATAAGTGATGAGAGTACTTCATAATTCGAAAATGGAGAGGAGAACATGATACTTAGAAAAATTCTTCATAAGCTCTCCTTTGGACCTTTAGACCAGATCTTGAATAACTTAGGCATACAGAAACATATTTCTAATCTGAAAAATGCATGATGAAGCTAAGAATGAAGGCTACAGAGTGAACTTATAAAAGTTCAAAAAATGTCTTCTTTTTATATCAAGGCTTTTATGAATCCAATAGAGGGAAAATATAGATGACCAAATTTTGGTCAACAACTAGCTCCAATTGTGGGACAGTGACCCCCTGTGGGTTACTGAAAACACTAGAATCTCAAGACCAACTCCCTTCTCCATTGGGCTATGGAGTCATCTTCAAAATGAAGTCTTATAATTCCTCTTATTTCATGGAGTTATCTTCAAACTTCCATACAAAGACTGCCTTATTATGCAAAATTGAACTGAAGAAACAAAATATATACATACATGATCTACCTACCCTAACTTACTTGAAAGAAAGGGGCACCTTAGGTGTAGGAAAATTTCCAATGGAGCCATTCAAGCATTAATTTGATTTGTGGAATAAATTCCAAAATTCTGAGATATGTTGGGACTTGTACCAATGAGTCAGGGGCACTCTCAATATGTATTGGAGAAAAATTATACCAAGTATGGTGAAGATTTGATTGCGTTGTTTGGCCAACAATGCGATGGAACCATAATTCAATAAAATCAATTCTTGACTAAGAAGTTTTCGACATAAGAATGCATTCATCCTTTTCTTTATCTACAACCACTTCCAAGGTTCTTGATTCATCAAAATCTCTTGAAAATATTCTTCTTTCTTGTAAAGATGATCTTGTTCATCATTCTTCTCAAGATTCATTTCTTCCATCAATTATTCTTGTTGCAAGTTTTCTTGTGAGGTTTCATCATCTATTACTGTAAATGTGTTGACCTGCACAGAATAGATCTAGCTAAACAATGATACACACATTTGCAGAGAGAATTGGAAAAAGAAGAAGAAGGAGAGAAAGAATGGAAAGAATTCTCATTAACTGTTATGAATAATGAATAATTTACACATGATATACTCTGTATAACTCAATGAGTTCGACTTGAGGTGAACCAAGTCGCCATAGTGGTGGTCTAGAGTGATATGGACACACACCAGCAGTTACGAGAGTGAACTGCCACCTATTCTAGTATCTCAGGCAGTTACGGAAGTGAACTGCCACCTAGTTGAGTTAACTAGTTAACTAGTCTTCAGTTAACTGACTGAACATAAAGTAGTAAGGAGTTAACTCAAGGAATCAAGGCTAATGAGCCACTTTGGTGATGATACCAAGGCAAGGTCGAATTAGCATAGTGATGATCCCAATGCAACATCTAAACTCAACTCAACTAGTCAAACTGAAGTGTGAACTGAAAGAGAATATTCTCCAGGTGGAATATTCTTTCCTAAAATATAGGAGACTGGATAATGACTAATTATGACTAATGAACAAATAAAAACCTTAGGAAAAATAAATCCCAGGTGTGTGTGAAGTAACTCCAACACCCCCCCTGAACATCACTATGGTGAAAATAAAAATTGGGTCCCGGCAACGAGGCCATGTTAGGTACCCAAGTACAAAGATACACTGAAAATAAAGTGAGGAAAGAGGGAAAACCTCATGGGAAACCCCCCCCTCAAGGTACAATGTATGTAAAAAGAAGAACTACAGTTGCTAGGCAACTGTGTCCTTCACTCCAAGACGACCTCGCAGAGAATGGAATTTCTGCTCAGTGAAGGTCTTTGTGAAAATGTATGTCGTCTGTTCTACTGAAGGATAGAACTGTAAGTCGATGATCCCCTCGTGTACCAAGTCTCGGATGTAGTGCATGTGTATCTCAATGTGCTTCGTCCACTGCCTTTGAACTGGATCTATGCAGAATTTCAGAGTGCTCTAGTTGTCACACCAGATGACGATTGACCGATGAAACTGAATGCCCAACTCAGTGAGAAAATGTTGTAGCCACATAGCTTGAATGGTTATGTTAACTACCCCTCTGTACTCTGCCTCGGCTGAAGATAGAGCAATGGAAACTTTCTTCTTGCTCGACCAATAGATAGGCCCGAAACCAAGACTGAGTGAGTTACCAGATGTGGACTTGTGATCAATGCTATTGCCAGCCCAGTCGGAATCAATAAACCCAATGAGATCTAATGTAGAGTCTGTTGCATAATGAATCCCAAAGGTGATGGTGCCATGTACGTATCGAAGGATACACTTTGCCGCTTTCCAATGTAGCTCATGCGGCTCCTACATGAACCTGGAAACTACGCCAAATGCATATGAGAGGTCTGGTCTAGAGTGTGTGAGATACAACAAGCTCCCCACTAGCTGTCTGTACAGTGTGCTGTCAACCAGTGGAGTCTCCCCGCCATCCTCAAGTTTGACTCCTGATAGGAAAGGAGTCGGAGCAGACTTGTCCTCTGTCATGTGAAATCTCTCAAGGAGATTTTGTGCATACTTGTCTTGAGGCAGTTTGATGCCTGATGCATCCTGACTGATCTCAAGTCCAAGGAATAAGTGTAGCGGACCCATGTCCTTCATCAAAAACCTATCATGAAGAATCCTCTTGACTGCAGCAATCGCTGAAGTCGAGCAACCGGTGATCAACAAATCATCGACATACATAACTAAAAGTATAAGTGAATCAGCCGTCCTGAGAATGTATACATTCGGGTTTGATTTACAACGTACAAACTTCTGTGACAACAGGTAGGAGTCCATCTTGGCATACCATGCCCTTGGAGCTTGCTTGAGGCCATAAAGTGACTTCTTCAGTCGACAAACCAAAGATGAGTCCTGCACAAATCCCTAGGGCTGCTCCATGTAGATCTCCTTAGAGAGATCACCATGAAGAAATGCATTCTTCACGTCCATCTGATGGACTTCCGATCCCTTGGCTGCCGCAATGGCAAGTGCCAATCGTGTGGAATCCATCTTCGCTACTGGAGCGAAGGTCTCATCATAGTCAATACCATGAACCTGCTGAAAGCCTTTGGCGACAAGCATGGCTTTGTATCTGCTAATCTGTCCATCCGATGCGCTCTTGGTCCTATAGACCCATCTGCATCTGACAAGTTTCCTCCCAGAAGGAAGGGGAACAAGATCCCAAGTCCGGTTCTCGAGGAGGGAGTTGTACTCCTCCTGCATGGCGGATTCCCAAAAGGGATTTCCAGCAGCCTCTCCATAAGACTGTGGATTTGAAGACTGAACCAAGAAAAGATGTTTGGAAGGCAATGGTTCAGTGGCAGTGAGTGCAATAGGAGGCTCCTCAAAATCAGATCAATTCCTCCTAGTATCGGCTGGATCACCAACGAGATTCCCTGCATCCTGAAGAGTAGTCTGTGCCCACTTGGGCCTCTTCTCTGGCTCTGCAACTGCATCTGGATGCTCTGACTTTGCATCTGACTGTACTGAATCTGAATCTGAATCATCTGAGTCCTCTGAATTAGAACTCTCATATGAAGAAGAGTCAGCATGTGCATGCTCATCATCTCGGACATGTGGAAGAGTGAAGGTGTCTGCATGCGACTGCTGAGGTACATGCAAGACACTTTCCTCGAATTGGACACTACGCTCAATGATGAGTCGGTCCGAGGAAAGATCAATAAGCTGATATCCCTTCACACCATCAGGGTATCCAACAAAAATGCACTCAGTGCTCTGTGGATAAAGTGCCTTCCTCTTTTCAGAGGGAATCTGGGCCCATGCACATGAACCAAAAATGCGAAAGTGGGCCACTTACGGTTTGAGGCCGCTCCAAGCCTCATAGGGGGTCTTATCCTTGACAGATCTATGAGGAGATCTGTTTTGGATGTATGTTGCACAGTTAAGTGCTTAGTCTCTGTGGTAGTGACTTTGCATGCAACATGCAAGATGCCATCTCCTTTAGAGATCTGTTTTTCCGCTCGACAACTCCGTTTTGCTGCAGAGTGTAGGGAACTGTATGATGCAATTGAATCCCTTCTTCATGGCAAAGATTATGAATCTCATGGTTAATATACTCTCCCCCGTTATCAGTTCGGATGACTTTGATCTTATTTCTGGACTGTGTCTCAACCAAAGCTTTGAAATCTTTGAGGTGTTGAAAGACCTCGGATTTTTGCTTGAGAAAGTAGATCCAAGTAAAACGTGAGAAATCATCAACAAAAATGAGAAAAAACCTCACTTTGCTGATGGATGGATGCAGAAAAGGACCCATAAGGTCACTGTGGATCATATCTAAAGGTGTGGAAGCTCGCTGAGACTTTCCTTTGACGAATTTCTCTTGAGGATGTTTTCCGAGAACACATACTCCCTTGGAGAAATGGATGTCTCATAGACCATCAACTAATCTGTGCTTGCTAAGCTGTTGCATGTATCTGAAATTCAAATGTCCAAACCTTTCATGTCATATCCTACTACTTTCATCACATCAGTAAGCAGTAAAGCAAAATCAGGTTCAATGAATTCATAAAATGTATACAAGCTAGACTGATGATTTACCTCACCGGTAGCAACCCTGGAGTTGGTTTGCATGTCGTATATGTCCACGGAATTTGGTGTGAATACGACATTCTTTCTGGTGCCGAAATTCATCATCTGATACACAGAGAGAAGGTTGACATCAAACTTGGGAACATGCAACACGTTCTCGAAGCTTCTGTTGGTGAGTTCAATCCTTCCTTTGCCGGTGACTTCGACAGAAGAGTTGTCCCCCATCAAAATAGGAGGACCTTTGCATGCATCCAAAGAAGAATAGACTGCTTTTGAGCCAACTATGTGATGTGATGCTCCTGAATCTACGATCCAAGCATCGAGAGAGGAGTTGATAGCAATCAACGCATGGCTAGAATTGCCTTTCTTGGAATTTAGATCTTCTGGCTTCTTCTTCTTTGCACCCTCGGGGATGCGATCTCCAAGGTTGTTTTGCTGAAGTATCTGAGACATCAGATCTATTTGTTTTTGCATGCATGCAGATTCCTAATGGAATCCTTTGTGACAGTATGTGTATTTCTCTCCTTTTCTTCCCTTTTCTCCTTTGGATCCGGAGGCATCGGTGAAGGGTTTTGTGTACCCTTCCTTCTTCATATGTGCATGAGCTTTGCGCTTATATTTATCTTTAGATTTATGATATTTGTGGCTGCCATCATGCATAGTGAGTGCATGCGCCCTTGGGCCTTTGATTGCGCCCATGTTGATGAGCTTGGTTTGCTCTTGTGTCAAGAATTCGATAAAGTCCTCAAGAGAAGGCATCTTCCAGGTGGCTCTAGAGGCGAATCTGACAGTATGGAATGTAGATATGAATACTGAGAATTCAGGACCAAGCTTGGAGAGAATGGTGAGAGCCATTTTTTTCTCCTCCTTTGATTTATCAACCCCGCAAGCTTTGAGTTGCGACAGTAAATCTTTGAATTTTGTAAAGAAATCTTGGATATTCTCGAAGCTTTTTGGATCCAATGTGAGAAGCTCCACCTCCAGCATGTGTCCCCTCATCTCATCCTATTTTCCAAAGAGCCCTTCCAATATGGTCCAGGCTTCATTGGGAGTCTTACAGTATGATATATGAAAAAGGAGATCGGGAGAAATAAGACTGCAAATCATTCTGAGTGCCTCATCCATGTGATTTAAGTACTTGGATTTTTCTATGGCTGATGTCGGATCTGTATCTGTATTCATGGTTAACCTATACAACCCTCTGGATTGGATATGTATGGCTATTTTCTCCTTCCATGCAAAATAGTTGTAAGGTGTAAGAATGAATTCTTTTTGGAATTCCATCTTTCCGCTGTCTTCAATCTTTTGTACCTGCAAACTTTTTGGTGTAGCTTTTGCTTAGCAGTCAGTCGGCTCTGATACCATGTAAATGTGTTGACCTGCACATAATAGATCTAGCTAAACAATGATACACACATTTGCAAAGAGAATTGGAAAAAGAAGAAGAAGGAGAGAAAGAATGGAAATAATTCTCATTAACTGTTATGAATAATGAATAATTTATACATGATATACTCTGTATAACTCAATGAGTTTGACTTGAGGTGAACCAAGTCACCATAGTGGTGGTATAGAGTGATCCAGACACACACCAGCAGTTACGGGAGTGAACTGCCACCTATTCTAGTCTCTCAGGCAGTTACGGGAGTGAACTGCCACCTAGTTGAGTTAACTAGTCAACTAGTCTTCAATTAATTGACTGAACAGAAAGTAGTAAGGAGTTAACTCAAGGAATCAAGGCTTATGAGCCACTTTGGTGATGATACCAAGGCAAGGTCGAATTAACATGGTGATGATCCCAATGCAACAACTAAACTCAACTCAACTAGTCAAACTGAAGTGTGAACTGAAAGAGAATATTCTCTAGGTGGAATATTCTCTCCTAAAATATAGGAGACTGGATAATGACTAATTATGACTAATGAACAAATAAAAACCTTAGGAAAAATAAATCCTAGGTGTGTGTGAAGTAACTCCAACAATTACAAGGCTGAAATCTTCTTGTGTATTTGGTGGAGGCTCCTCGATTTCATTTTCAAATTTGCTGCTCGAAATGTCTTCATATGGACTATATAGGAGACTGCAATTCTCTTCTTGTAATTTGGAATTTTCATCTTCCTTTTCAGCAGCATGACTTGACTTAGAAATTTCATCCACTCTTTGATTAGATTCTTCTTTAAAATTGGTGACTTCGTTATCTTGCTTCCGTACGGGAGAGGATGGGTGGGAAGCAACATTTAAAACATCAAGAAAAACATATGAATGCACTTTTGGGATAAAATTTTCTGCAAATGAATCTTCTAACACATCGTGGTAAGTAATGGAGTTAGGAATTAATGAACTATACCATTCAAGAGCATCCTCTCGTAGAGTTTGTAGGAATAATCTACTTGTAACATTGTCTTCAATGAGGTTGAAATCATAACACGTACCTTTAAATTTAATCAAGTGTTGCTCTGCATCTTCTGAAGCATCGCCAGAGAATGTAGAAAAAATTTCAATAGGAATATTGGGCATTTGAAAGTCTATAT
This sequence comes from Picea engelmannii, assembly GCA_009831015.1. Taxonomy (NCBI): domain Eukaryota; kingdom Viridiplantae; phylum Streptophyta; class Pinopsida; order Pinales; family Pinaceae; genus Picea; species Picea engelmannii. The sequence continues at coordinate 94,439 of ML785753.1, read as the reverse complement.
CTGGTAGATTTAAAGGGGTATTATGAAATCGCCTACTTCTTTGAGTATTTCTCTCTTTGCCGAGTCTTGCAAAGCCATTGATGAGCCTGATGAAGAATATAAAGAAGCATTATGACATGAATGAAACCCTTCATTTTGAATTTTTTTAATGGAGTTTCCAGGGAGTTCATTCTCCCAAATCTTTGGTGCTTCTCGTTTCTTTTTCAAATTACAAAAAAGGTGAGCCATGCTTAAAATAAGCAACAATTTTCTTGAATCTTCTTCTCAAAACTTTGAGCCATGGAGATTTCTGGTTCCTCAAATATCTTGAAAATAAATCGGTCCCTAGTTGAGTCCCCAAAAATGTTGACGCTTGAATCCGTTAGGACCGAAACAACTACCGCATGAGGACATTAGTCCCCCTTCGTTTTTAGAGAGGAGGTACTCCTCTTGGGATAAAATATATCTCTATGATATCTTGGATTAGGAGAGTGCTTTTTGTTTTCCCTTGGAAAAAAGCGTAATTTTCATTATGATAATCAAAATTACATTTTGTAGATACACCTCATGGTGTATTCCTATGATATAGTATATCTGTATACTTCATATCATGTATTTTTGTCTTCTTCATCCCATAGGATTTTACAAAATCATTACAATAAACCCTTAATGCTTCCGAGCAAGGAGTTCTGTCTTCACTTCCATGGTATCCTTTGTAGATTTTGCAGTCCAAAAACTTATAAATAAAACATTATAAGTTACATTCATTTACAAAAAAGTTCGTTGTTGTTCCTGTATTTGTTCATTTAAGAACTCTGTGATCTTCCATTGGCCCACCTCCATGTGTGTGCCCTTTTTCGAAGCCCTACCTGCTTCTTCATTTCTTTCCTTGTAGACAAGTTGACAGGAAAAGGACTCAAAAAATTTCTGCAATGTTTTTATGTCTTCAACAATATTGGCAAGTCTGATATTGTTCCATCTTTGTGTTCCATTTATCGAGTTTATTGCATTTTTTGAGTCTCCATAAACTGTTAGCTTTTTGGAGTCTTTATCAGGTACAAAGACCATGAGTAGTTTGAGGCTCATTAATTCAACATAGTTATTTGTTCCATTTCCCAGTCCAGACGTTAGTGTGTAGTAGTGTGTGTCTGAATAGTACATTAAACCTCCTCCTCCGTAGGTGTATTGTTGAGAAGCTCCTTCAAAAAAACCCCAAGGTGAGGATTTTTCGATTATTACTTCTTTTATCAGTCTGTTCTTGGTTCTTTCTTTTGATGGAAAGGAGGAGAAAATTGCCAGACTGTTTAGTGAGGTTTTTTCAGCAGCTATAGTTACCTCATTGAAGATGGCTTCATTTCTTGCTAGCCATACTCCCCAAGTGATCAGTAATGGGATTAATCTGTAGCTTTTGTAAGAGGGGTTTTCCCACCAGTTCTTCCAGGCTTGTTCTAAGGTGTGGCCTTCCCATCGGAATGGGAACTTCAGGGTACTTGAAACTTTTTTCTAGACCACTTTTTGGTATGTACAATCAAGGAAAAGGTGGTGTGTCATTTATCCTTCAGTTTTGCACAATGGGCATCTACCTGGTCCAACAAAATTTCTTTTCTGAAGTATATCCCAAGTTGGGGCTTTGTTTGATAGCACACTCCACCAAAAAAGTTTTGACTTGGCAGGGTCGTTTATCTTCCAGATCTTTTTCCACCACAAGAGTGGTTCAACTTGAGAAGTTTCTTGTATTAAATGTAAATATCCTTTTCTTGGGGTGTATATGCCTGAATCATTTCTGTCCCATACCAATTCATATTCTTGCTCTCTTATCCTGATTTGTGAGAATTTTAGGGTTGTTAGATAAACCTCTAGTTCTGTTGACTCCTCAATATTTAATTCGAGACTGGTGGTAGATTTCCACCCTTGAGCCCAGAGAGTAGTTGAAGACCGATCAACAAGCGAGTTTAAGTTATTCAGTCCTTTTTGTTTTAAGGTGGATAGTAGAGGTTATGAAAGTAAGTGTTTCCCTTTACTTCCCATCCAAGGATCAACCCCTAACCTTACCCAAAGTCCATTTCCTACCTTCCAGGCAAGACCATACCCTATTACAGTGAACGACTTTATAATTTCCTTCCAAATCGTTGAAGCTCCTTTGAGAGTTTTCTGAGTTCGTCTGATCCCTGATTCCAATGCGTTTGGTTCAATATGATTTTTAATGACAACCTTTGTCCATAGGTTGTTTGTAGAGAGTAGGTGCCATCCCCCTTTTGCAGCTAATGCTTTGGAGAAAACATGTATGTTTTTTAAGCCCCAACCTCCTAGATCCTTTGGGACTGCAATCCTATTCCATATTACCCAAGGGGTCACATTTGTATCTTTCTTTCCACTCCAAAGAAATATGAAAGAGAGTTTTCTAGCTGCCTCCAAAGTACCTTTTGGGATCCAAGACAAAGACATCCAAAATACTAGGATGGCTTCCAATACTGACTTTACTAGAACCAATCTACCAGCCCTGGAAAGCCATTTATGACTCCATGAACTTAATATTTTTTCTATTTTTTTGAGAAGCCAAGTCCAATCCTCCTTCCTGTAATCATTTGGTTTCAAGGAGAAACCCAGGTACTTGAGACCTTCATCAATCAATTTTTCTTCAAAGGGGAAGAAAAGTCGAAAACGACTTTTTTCCATTTCTGAGAGACTAAAGGTGGTAAGGGTAGACTTTCCTTCATTTATAGTCATTCATGTCGCCTTGGAGAAAAGATTCAAAGTATTATTAAGAGTCTCTGCCTCCCCTCTTGTTCCTGTGGTGAAGACAAGGATGTCATCCACAAAGAGAAGGTGTGTAATATGTAGATTGTTGGAGATATTGATACCTGGGAAGGAACCAGTCTGTTTTTCTTTTGCAATAGCCCTGCTAAGTCCTTCAACGACGAGAAGAAAAAGAAGTGGGGAAAGTGGACAACCTTGTCTTAAGCCCCTTTCAGATCTAAAGAAGGTCATGGTTGAACCATTTATGAGCACTGAGAAGGTCATAGTTGTAATGCAGCACATGATCCATCTGATGAAAGGAACTGTGAATCCTAGATGCGTTAAAAGTAGCCGGAGGTAGAGACAACTTACCCTGTCATAGGCTTTGGAAAGATCAATTTTTAGTACCACACTCTTTAGCTTCCTAGTCTTTATGCTATGTAGGGCTTCCTATGCCACTCCTATTGCTTCTTGAATCTGTCTGCCCTCCAAGAACCCAAATTGTTCCATAGAGATTTTTTCAGAAAGTACCCTCTTAAGTCTTCTTGCTATGACTTTGGAAATGATTTTGTAGACATAGTTGCAAAGAGAGATAGGCCTGAAATTGTCCAGGGAGTCTGGATTATTCTTTTTTGGGATAAGAGAAATGAAGGTTGAATTTAGACTAAGAAGCATTTGTCCAGAATGCTTTGTCTCTTCAACTAGGCTTAGTAAGTCTTGTCCAATAAGATCAAAGAAACCCAAAAAGAACTCAATTGTCCATCCATCTGGTCTAGGGCTTTTGTCCTTTTGAAAGCTGTTCATTACACTCTTAAGTTCTTCTAGAGTTACCTTTTCCATAAGCATTATGTTGTCTTCCTCACTTGTAAATCCAGGAAAGTGTTGTACCACTCGAATCACCTGTTCAATAGTGGCCTTGTTTTCTACTTTGTAGAGGTTTTGGAAGAAGTTTTTTCCAATTTTTGCCATCCCTTCAAAGGTATGCTCCTTTTTTCCATCATGATCTTTTAGTTGCCAAATTGAGTCTGTGCATTTCCTGCCTTTTGCATATGCTTGAAAGAACTTTGTGTTCTCATCTCCACTCTTCAGCCAAGTGGCTCTTCTCTTTAGTCTCCAGGTTTCTTCTTTTTCCTTTAATATTCTATTTCTCCTTTCTTCCAGTTTTAGTAGATTTAATTTGGCATTTGTTGAATCAAAACCTCCACCCTCTTCTTCCGAGATAAGATTTAATTGTGATTCCAGCTCATTTAGTTCCAAATCCTCCTTTAGTAATTTCTAATGAGCCCAGTTCTTTATTTTCTCTTTGATGATGCACAGATTTTTGACAAAGTGTAGGCCTGCCACCTTAGTGCTCTCCGGGTTATATAACCGCCAATTTTCCTTAACCAACTTTAAAAAAGTGTCGTCATTGAGCCATGTTTTGTTAAATTTGAAAGGACTAGGTGGCTTTACCATCCCGGTTCTTAATTCAAGGAAAATCGGATAATGATCAGAGATTCCCCTGTGTCCTATCCATTGTTTCAAATGAAAGGATTTATCTAGTAGTGTGTCTTTTATAAAAAAAAATCAAGTATTTTGTTGTGCTGTCTTCTCCGACTCTGTTATTTCTCCAGGTAGGTTTGGATTTGACCGACTCAATATCCAGTAAATTGAGTTCTTACAATTTTTGTGTGAAGTATTCCGAGAGGGGGTCCGATCTTACATGAGTTCCCCAAACTTCTTTAAAACCCAAAGAGAAGTTTAAGTCTCCTCCCAAGATTAAGAGTTTTTCTTTTAAGAAGGACTTGTAGAAGAAAGTGTCCCGGTAAGAGCCTTTGTTATGACAGGGGCCATAGATGTTTACAATATGGAGGGGTTCTTCAAGTTCTTTTGAGGTCACAATGATCCCAAGTCCAGAGTCAAAACCATAAGAGTTAATGACTTTTATTGTATTTGAGTTCCAACCAATAAAAAGTCCCCCTGATCTCCCGATAGAGTCCAAAGTAATGAAACTCCAATCAGGTAGTAGTACTGAGAGTCTGTTAAAAACTTCCACCCCTTCCCCCAGTGTTTCTTGAAGGAGTAGGACATCCAGATGTTCAGTGAGGATCATCCTTTTAAGGGTTGGTCTTTTGAGGGGGCCAACCAATCCCCTACAATTGAAAGAGAAACACTTCATCAAGGCCCCTTTCCCAGGGTTTGCCTTGCTCTAAGCACCCTTTCAATAGAGACCTGTTTTCCTGCTAAAAGGTCAATCCTAGATTTCTTCTGAGCTTTTGAAATGAGGGATTTTCTGCCTCTCCAACTTTTCTCTGTTGGAGTCGGGTCCAGGGCTAAACCTCCCGAGTGTTCTTTTTTCAAGGATCTTAAGAAATAACTTCTTGAGGAGGTATCAGAAGAGGACATATTGGAATCCTCCGAGGCTGTGGTAGAGCATGAAGCGGGGGAATCTAAGGGTAGGACGGAAGAGGGGGAGGTAGGGGAGGGGGTGAGATAGGAAGGGGGAAAGAAGGAGGGAAGAACAATGTTCAAGGGAGGGAGTGGCGGGAGGGAAGGAGAGAGCAACCACTCAGGAGTTTTAATGGACAAATTATTTATTAAAACAGTAATAGAGGGGCCAGGGTTAGAGGAGGTACCCATAACCGGGAAGGAAGTGGCTCCTTCCAAGACTGATGTTTGTTAATCTGACCGCAAAGTAGCTAGCTCTGAGCTAGGTTGTACAAAATCTATGGACATATCTTTTATTTGGCTTTCCTACTCCTTTTGTGTAAAGAGAGAAGAGTCCGAATAACCAATGGTCTTCTGAGAATCTTTGTACCTTCCATACACTGTTCCTATGGTCCTTAGGGGGAGATTACAATTCTTAACAAGATGTCCATACTGATGACACCTTCGACACCTGAAAGGTATGTTCTCATAGTCCAATTTTTTAGCGTAAGTATATCCTCCCCAACTAAGATCCATTTCTTCACCAAGGCCTTCTCTGACGTTCAGACTTACCAGAATTCTTGCTACCTTCCTTTGTTTTGTTTCTTCAAAAGACATGTCCCCATCCAAGAAATCTCTTAAGAAATTCCCAATGTTTTTGAAGTGATCGAAAGACCATAGATGGAAAGGTAGTGCTAGTAGTCTTACCCAAACCAAAATTTTGTCAAGGCGTTTTGTGCTTGCATCAAATAACGGATTCCACGGTTTGAGAAGAAACGAGGAGTTGTTGATGCTCCATGCTTTGCTTAAGACCCATTTGGAATGCTCACTATTTTGGAATGTGAAGGCATACCAGTTTCTGTTTAATTCCACCAGCTCTGGTAAGTATCCAAGCTCCTCCTTCCAAGCAGAATGAATCCATTCTCGAATAGTTTTTATCACAAAGATCTTGCCATTCACCCGCTCAAAAATCGTTTGCTTTGCCATATGGGTGACCTGATTTATCTCCACGTCTTCTTCGAGAGCTATATTTCCCACCCTTCCTTTATTCTTTAAACTTTTCCTTTTCAATCTCGACCCTGTTACACTGGCTCTGGTAGCGCCTTCCTAGGTAGTAGAGTTCTTATTTAAGGGCTCCCTGGTGGAGTAGGTCTGCTTGCCTCCACTAAAATCATCTTGTTTGAGCCGAGCCGAAATATAACCCTTATCTGAGGGGAGAGAAGGGGCTGCAGAGGGTCCTAACTTAGCAGAGACCGGGGGGTTTGTGGCATTGCTGGAGAGAGTACGATTTATGGTAAGCTCCAGTGGAGAGGGGGAGAGTCCTCCTGTGATAGATTTTACCCACTCTAAGTCATAGGTTTGGAGCGAACTAAGCGGGGTTAAAATGGCTGCTGATTGCCCCGGCAACCAAGGTTCTGTAAAATTTCCAAATGGGAGTCCGTCGAGTAGAGTGGGTAAGGGAGGGGAAACCGGTTCAGGCTGAGGGGGAAGGGAAAGGAAGTCAATTGTGCCCTCCAACTGTTCGAGTGGTCCTCCACCTGCCACAAGTTTTGTTGCCACAGTATCCACCATAACTGTTTCCAAAGCACCAATAGCCCGCGCGGTCACCGAGAAATTCTCCATGGTCGAGAAAGGGTAGGGAGAGCCCGTCGGGAGATGGAAGTGGGAGAGGGTCAGGAAGGGAGTAGAAAAGGGATGGAAAGGGAATTAACCGGAGGCTAGTTAAAGGGACAGATAAAAACACAGTCACGTGTAGAGAAAGCGCCCCATAACCGCATACCTTCGCAGATTAGGAGAGTGCTAGGCTCCAAACCCTAAATATTTATTGCTTGAGATTATGAAATAAAATGGTTCTTCAATAACCTGAATACAATCTTTATGTGCAACAAAAGTTTTTTTACAACAAGAAAAGATTGAAGGAGGGCTTCAACATCATAATTAAATTGTGATCAACATCACACACAATCTTCTTAATCATATATAAATGCATCCATATCTTCTTCAGAAGAAATAGGAGAGAATGATTTGATCATCTCAAATAATTTTAAAAGTGTACTTCTATCAAGATCAAAATAGAATTTGATAGGTCAACCTCAAATATCTCATACTTAAAACTCAAAGTTACAAGATACAGTCAAGATCAACCTCGAAACAATTATTTGTGGAGTTTATTAATGAGAAATGTTATTCATTACCAAAAATTTGATAGCCATGTATGTGGCTGCAAATACTCCATGATCATACAAGAAAAGTATGTATAAGAATACAAGAAAAGCACTCAACAACTCAACCTTGTGCCCAACTCTGAGACTCAAGCATAAAGCTATGAGAAATGGTGTAGAAAAATAGAAAGAATGAAGAAGATGGAGATATGTTTTCATTGATCGGAAGCTTGGATATACATTTATGGTTGTACAATCTTCTTCCTCTGATCCTCTTCCCCGCCCCTCTGACAATATTGATTATTGGACCCTTTGATGAAGCCTCTCTTCTCTTTTTAAGAAGATATTTTCTAACTACTTGAGTAGTTAGGGTTTTCTTCCTCTCTTGAAATTCCCATACAAGTTTCTTATTGAAACATTCCATTTAATTAGTGCCTCATTAATTCCTTATTAATGAATTATATCATCAATATATACATATCTAAAATGGGTCCCTTTCTCTTTTTAATAAAAGTTTTTAAATAAACTTTTATTTTCACAATTTAATTAATTTCTCATTTAAAATAGGATGAATGTGTTTTAATTTTATGGGAATTATAACCAAATTTTTAGCCATGTAAATCACTTATGATGTGATCTTCGTCATCTTATCTTTCCAACGATACAAATTTTGCACAAATCCGTCGCCCGGATCTCAAGATATGAGGTCGTGAAATTGAGTTGTCACGTAGGCCGATTAAAAATGCAGCTGACTGATATTTTAATTTATGGGACAAATATATCAAGTTTCAACACTTGAAACATATACCACCACCTTCTACAACGAATTACCTTTCCAACGGTATAAATTTTGTACGATTCCGACACCCGAAGCTCAAGTTATGGCCTCCGCAAGATCAACACTCATCCACCGTCGATCAAAATTGATGGGCAAATGTGGGCCCTTGGATGAATTTTGTGCTTCCCTTCATAAAAATTGACTTTTTGGTTTAAAAGTCTATCCCAGACGCATTGGGATATTATATTCTTCATGATATATAATACTAAGTGTTTGATTCACTTAGTAAGAAACACGAGAAGAGAAGAAATTATGGAGCTTGGAGGATTTGGCCCTTGGAAAATTGTTGAATAAAATAATAATTTTTTTGAATCTCGTCATCGTCCACCTCATGCCTAGTTAGCACTGAGTCAACACTAAGTCATTTTGAAGTCATATCCCACGTTTCAGAAACTCATTAGATGCCAAATATAACCAATAATATGCCACCATATGTCACAAATTGTATGTTGCCACGTGTCTCCAATATTGAGTTTCCATATGTCATAACCTCATTCATTGCCATGTGTCATATTCTCATTCGCTAGTTTTCATGCCTTGGAATAGCTTTGATAATTTGGCTAAGTATGGGAGATGGGACAAGAGAGGAGGAGGGAGAGGCGGGCTGGAGGGTTTGCGGGTTCACGGGGGTTAGGGAAGGGAGGTGAGTGAAGTTAACCATGAAATTTTCGTGAACCCGCGAACCCGCGGTTGGACAAGTGATCCAAAGAAACTAAGTCTAGAAGGGCAGACGGTTAGACTCACGAGTATCAGAAGAATGAGACATTTGGGAACCCAGGATCCACAATGAGAATAAAATTTAAGTGATGGTCGAAGTGTAGAACGCGAAATTTGAAGTGCAATGTGAAGGTTGAGGAAAAGGGAAGGATGAGGGCTCAAACCCGCGAAGATGAAAAATGGCTAAGTGTTAGGACAAATTTATCAGATGAGAAAGTGGGTGGAACGAAGGCCCGCCAACCCACCAACTCGATGAGGAGATGGAAGTTAGGGGGAAAGGGGAGAAATGTAGACGACGAAAGTGAGGGAGGAGAAATGTAGATAGCAGGAGGGTGGGTGAGGAAGGTGTGAGAAGATGAAGGAATGTATGAGTCCTCTAACCCGTGAACCCGATGAGGAGATGAAGGAAGAGTCCCAAAAATGTCTAATAGTAGAGACTAATGGAGCTTGTGGTGAAGAGTGGTGAAAAGAGAAAAATGGTTAAGTGTGGAGATGGAAGGTGAGGGAAATAAGTGATGAGAGTACTTCATAATTTGAAAATGGAGAGGAAAACATGATACTTAGAAAAATTCTTCATAATCTCTCCTTCGGACCTTTAGACCGAATCTTGAATTACTTAGGCATATGGAAACAAATTTCTGATTCGAAAAGTGCATGACAAAGTTGAGACTGAGGACTGCAGAGTGAACTTATAAAAGTTCAAAAAATGTCTTATTTTGATATCAAGGCTTTTATGAATCCAAGAGCGGGAAAATATAGATGACCAAATTTTGGTCAACAGTATCCTGTAAAATTGTCTACCCAAAGTAATAATAACACTGCGAGGTCTAGACTCGTATACAACATGTCGTTCCCACAATTATGGTTGGCCTAAAAGAACATCACAAACTTCGAGGGGGGAAATATCACATACTACGTCATCCTTGAAGGGATTGATGTCGTACAGAATATGGCACTGTTAACTGACGTGAAGATCTCTTCCTTGGAGGAGCCACCCGACGATGTGGGGTTGCGGGTGTGGTGTCATCGATAGGTTCAACCGCTTGATGATCTCTGCTAAGATCAGGTTCTTTTGATCTCTTTTATTGACAATGAAATGCATCAGAGCACCCTTCACCCACATCTATGAGTGAAAAAGGCGTTCACCTTCCTCTCATTCTTCTTGTTCACTTGGATGGGCCTCGGTGGTAGCAACAGTGGCACTAGGTTCTGCATCAATGATATGCTTCAACTAGTCTGGATTTGATTCAGAGTCAGAACCTACCTCTAACTCTAAGGCTTTCAACTTGGCCACTAATGACTGCTTCGAGTGACATTCATCGGTGTTATGCCAGGGGCTTTTATGGAATTCACACCACTTCTTAGTGTCTTTCTTTGTCTTCTCATTTCCCTTCTTTGTTTACGGCTTGGACATGTTGTACTATGGGGGTCTATCCTTGCTCTGTCCTTTGTTCTATGGGTTGGGGCTGCCTTTTTCGTGCTTCTGTTGTGAGGAATTTTCAGATCCAAACTCCCACTTCTTCTGTTTAAATTTCTGCTCAATTTTGACAGCATATCGATAAGTTGCACCCAGTGATGAGATGTCCAGAAACTCCATTTCTTTTTGGATGTATCTATGCATACAACCATGGTACTTGAGCACCAGATGTCATTTAGAGTCTTTGATACCCAACTTGGTGCGCAAGGTATGGAATATATTTGTGAACTCTGGTACTGTCTGGTCCCTTTCATGTCGTAGTGTGGTCCCTTTCATATACTAGTCATCGTAGCTTCCAACATGATAGTATTGCTCCTTAATAACATCCCAGAAAGAATCCCAAGTGGGTGTGACCAAAAATATTGCAGATTTCTCAGTGTCCTTTTGCTCACAATAAGTCTCCCACCAATCCTTGACATGGGGGACAACCTTAAGGAGCACAAAGGTAATCTTTTCTCTATTGGAAAAGTTTTGGACCAAAAAATACCCTTCTAGCAGATTCATCCATTTATCTACACCATCAACATCTATCTGGCCTTCAAATAAGGGATATCAAAATTGACTTGTACCTTGAAGGGGGCAACACTTCCCAAGTGGTCGCTTGATGAAGATACGTCGCCTGTTGGAAATCGTCGAAGGATCTGTGCAAATTTATCCATCATATTGTTCCTTTGTCGTGCGAGGGCTTCCTCGAGCAATATTTTAAAAGGATCTCTTGCTCCATCGTATCTCTTTTTTCCACCATGGGAGGCTGTCGTGATCGGGTAGGATGGTCTTGTAAGGGCTCAACTACTTCGAGTCCCAACTCCTTGTACCCTGACCTCATTGGGGACATGCACCAAGAAACAAATAAATAATATACCACTCTGATACCACTGATTCATATTTATAAATTGAACGAAATGAAATAAAAATGTATAACAAAGAAATACATAGAGATATAGTAAAACTTGACTTCTATTAACAAAGAGAAACTGTTGAAACTGTAAAAATGCAAACTGAAACAAACTTGCTCGAATGGTGACAACTTGTCTTTGAGAAGAGATGCGACAACTACACTCATTCGTAAGAAGATGAGTACAAAGAGGATCCAAAGGCCTTTTAACATAAAACATAAATGAGAAAACCCTAAACATTGATAACCCTAACCCCGGGAGATGAAACGCCAAAAGGTTTGTGGGCCTCGATGGGGGTAGATGATATGTCAACTTCCCGAGGGTGTAACTTTTGCATACGATCTCCATTAAGGGCACTCACTATATTGTTGGAAAAGTATAACCAAGGAGTACATATTCTGTTCAACGTAACATGTGCCTTCAACTACATGCTAGGAGCTACTAAGCCTAAAAAATTGTCGTTTAGGGCCTCAAAATGACCCCAGAAGTTTGAGACCCGAAAAAATTTAAAAAACACTGTCAAAGTGAAAATTGTTTTTTGAACCATTGGAATAAGGCGGTGGCCACCGATATCCACTTGGATCACTGGTGCAGTTAAAAGTACTGAACCAGTCTGTTAAAAGCACCGAGTCGGTACGTAGCTTCCTATGGACGCATCGCTTAAATACTTAGTGGAGTGACAAGAAACGTGGAACCGATGCGTATTAGTAACAACACCACATGGTGGTGATATTTGTCTGATAGAGCACACCAATGGTGGGGTGTATGTTCTGTTTTTGGCACATCGGTTACTTTTTAATATTTTTTGCAAAAAAAAATAAAATAGATATTTTTAAATACACATCATCTATATATGTATTTGTTTTATAATTTCAATTTATTTTATAGATGTGTGTGTGTGCCTAACAATATTTTTATGTGAATCATAGGCGACGACGACGAGAGGAGGAGGAGGATCAATATCAGGTCGAGACACACACTTTTGTGCGTAAGTGGGAGGTTAGGGAGAGGGAGAGGGAGAGGGAGTTGTTCCCTCGCTTTGTTTCACAACTAACACGAGACCTTTTGATGAATGTTGGCCTCCTAAATTTTTATCAGGAGGGTACATCCCTTAGGGGGGTGTTTTTTTGTTACAACAGTTGATCCATCGCTGGGATCATGGGAAACAGGGGTTTAGGGTCGGTCTCGATTTGTGGTATCATTCCACGAAGGAGGATGTTTATTTCATCACTGTGATGTCTAGGAAGGGGGATTTTTCGCCACATTTCCCCGTGCTACCACGCGGTGTTGTAGGAGAGACCCAACTGGCATATATGCAGAGTTTTGTTGATCCACATGTTCATACCACTTCGAACTTCCAGGTTTGTGGTGGTCAACGACATATAAGTTCATTTCATAGAGAGGACATTAGGTGATTGTGTCTTATTCTCTCGACATTGTCACAATATAGCTCTAACGGGTGGGGCATTAGTTGTTGTATGTTGTATTATGTAGATAGTTTATTGCATAGGCCCCGATTGATTAGGTGGTCAAACATTTTTTTGAGACAGTTTTTTTGTGTATTAGATCACCGTCACGTTGTTTTATAGGGAACGAGATTCTTCCCATTCACATCAGAGTCATTTATGTTGAGATTTTATGTAATTTCAGAAGTTATTCCTAAGTGTAATTATACTAGGTATTCCTAAGTGTAATTATGAAAGGGTTTATTGATAAGTCATATCTTTTAGGTCTTTTAGAGTATAAATAAAGGTTATATCGAGTCATTTTTTTATTACTCATCGAACATAGATACAAGAGAATAATGCACACTTATCTAGGAGGCTATTCTTGGTTCGTGACTGGGTCTCTTTGGTCTTGATTTCATGGAAGAGCATTGTATGCCATTGTACATGTTGGAGGAATCTATATTGAGGAAAGTTTGCAGGGTTTTCTCCCCTTTGAGGGTTTTCGTGAGGATATATCTTGTTGTTTTGTGGATATCTATCTTCCAGTTGTGATCCTTTTTCATATTAAATAATAATATTCACATAGAATGTCATCTCTTATGAAAATCAACATGGTATCAGAGCGAGACCAGGCTTAACTCCCTCACAGGAGGGCCCGGGAAAATAAGAGAGATAACTTGCATTTTGTGAGAATACTTGTGTTAGAGATAATCATTGGGTAAAAATGAAATGATTTTCCTTGAATGGATACATGGTCGTTTTGTGGAGGAGGGTGTCAATTATGCAGAGCAGGACTGGGCTTGGGCCCAGGAAAATGGTAGATATCTTTGAGTGGAATAGACCAAAAACAAGCCATTGCTGAATTTGAAGATGATAACGATAAGCTTTGCACATGCCTCTTGTAGAGAAATGTTCGAATTCACTGAGCTCTAATTGAGGGATATTGTGAGCGTGCACACGATAATGCTTACAGGATAAACTAAATGGGTTACGTGCTTTCGAGAAACTAATTCATAGATAGTTATTTCATGGATATGATAACCCTTGTATTTACGAGCAAATTCTAAATACTTGTCCGAGGAAGCGAGGCAAGAATTTTACCTCCAGCTACTCAATGCTTCGTGAGAATTGGCATAGCTATACATCTACTCGTAGGATCATTGCAGTGAGTTAGCGAACTCTCCTTGGGTTGCTCGTTATTCATTGTGAGATAAATTTGTTCATCTCCATGCTACTTGAAAAGATTGTAAACCCTATGAGATGGACCTGATCATGATTGTCTTCCTGTGTAGTGGGGTTTATACTTCATCATGACAGTCTTGTGCACCATCGATGCTCATTAGGAGAGGCGACGTTCTCATAATAGGAACTTATGACTTTAATGCCAAGTGGATTAAGGATGGTGTTGAAGAGGTGAAGTAGTATGACTCCATTCTCTTTGTAATCAGTCTCAGAAGTGAAAAGTTTCAATATGCATGCACTCCTATGATCCTGGGAGCCAAGGCTACAATTCACGAGTTTCACTTCCATATGATTACCTTAGAAAAAATAAGAAGTGTTGGTGGAAGTATATAAATTACAACAGATGAGGGATGGTGACTCTGTGAGAAAGTGCCTTGATGTTGAATGAGATATGGAAAAATCAACATGTGGAAACAAAGGAATATAAAGGTCGTAGTGGATTGGAAGTCCCCATACTACCAGATCACAATATGTTGGTTAACATACATATCCTCCATCGAAAGCTTGTGAAGCATGGGGGTCGATTGCTAATGGTAGAAAAAAAAAAAACTTGTGCCTCATACTACAGTACCGGTAGTTTTTTTGCTTGCGTATATGATGTTTTAGGCCTTATCGATTATTAGTACAATGGTGTTGGTTTGTTGTGGTGCTATTATAAATATGCTCATAGCGCTTTTGTGTAATGTGTGGCACATAATGATATCATTACCTACAAGTTGAAGAGTGGTTCACTGATGAAGACCGATTGCTTCCTAAGCATGGAAGCTTGGGGAAATGTGTCATTACTCACTACTTTCAAGGCAATATCTATTCTAAACATGTGTTGTTGTGAAATCCACCACTAGTTCTTACCTGGAGTATTTGTTATAACCCTAAATTGCACCATCCATGCTTACCTGGTATCAGGCCAACTCATTGTCCTTCATTGCCAAAGCCATGCTGAACAGACTCTTCAAAAACCTCATAAATTAAGTAACCCGCGCCCTAACCTATCACTGGACGCGTTGGAATGCTGGCAGGCCTTATACTGCATGCGTTGGAACGCTGGCTGGCCCACTACAGCCCGCGTTTACCTAACAAAGCAAAAAAT
>ML785753.1:33620-48568 GCA_009831015.1 Picea engelmannii | reverse complement strand
TCACTCACACAAGTGAGATCTGATTTTTGCGCCCTTCTTGGGTAAATTTGTTGTCTAAAGTGAGGCGCACTTGCTATTGGAAGGATATTTTTGGCATTTATGGCATTTCTCTCAAGGAAGGTTTACAACTAGGGTTTGCTTGTACTTTTCTTCATGACATGTAAGTAAATTTTCTTGCAAAACTTCTTAAATGAATGGTTGTAGGTATAATTTCTTGCATTTACTTATAATATTGCTGATTTAAAACCCTAGGTAACAAGCACACAACTAGGTCATTGTTACATGTCCCCTTAGAGAGAAAGATTTTCAGCCATTGAAGAAAAGAGATAGAGCCTAGCCTTTGCTACACTTGTCTTGTTTCTTTTGAGCTAGTGTTGAAGTTATAAGTTGAAAAAAGGAGACATCCTAGGCCTAGGTTTCCTACACCTAGGGTTTTCACCTTCTAGGGTTTGAAAGCCTTGTTATTGCAACACTTTCTCCCTTAGACTTTTTCTTTAGGCTAGCTGTTTTGCCAAGTTGATTTAGAGAAGGAGGAAAGAGCATGAGGCCTTGCTTAAGCAACACCGAAGTGAGCCTCTTTCCCCTAGGGTTTTGATTCTAGGGCCCTACCTTTGCAGCACCATAGAACCCTACCTTCTAGTCTTTGATTCATCATCCTTTCAAGACCTTGTGTCCTTATCTTTTGACTCCATATACCCTAAGGCACTTATTTGATCTCCAACGTTGAAGCTTTAGTGTACAAAAACTACTTTCAAAACACAATTTTGAAACCCTAACTAACATATCTAACCTAATTAGGGCTGACGTCATAGTTGAATATTTCATCTTGGCGCAACAAAACTGTGATATAAGCAATTAAATGATGATTTGAAGCTTTTATTGAGTAAATTGTTGATTATACATATTGTTGGCTTAGTCATCCTTTTGGATATTGATGAATTGATGGATTTTCATAAGCTAATTGACAAAATGTTGACTTCATTTTATATCTATTGCATTGCTTATTGAATAATATCAGATAGTCATTGAAGTACTAACCCTTTGAGTTATAGCCTGCAAATATATATATTGTGTTACTGTTATCTTGTTCCGGGCAGGTGTTTTCAATAGGGCATACACTTCTTTTATTGGCTGATTAGCCGGACTGTCTGACATTGGTGGTAACCTGTGAGGAGGGAACTCTAAAACTTGACCCTGTATCTTCTGCCTCTTCAAACCCCAGGTTACCGAGGACGTCTCCCCTGGGCTAACCTCCTTAAACAGAAAGAACCTCCCCATCGAGGTGACATTGGGTGGGGAAGGTTCCTGTTACGCCAGTTTGATCTTTATCCCTTAGCCTATGACCTAAACTACAAACTGTGCGATAACAGGACTAATCTCAACAAAATATTAATTTGGAGTTTTCTCATTTTCAAATGTAACCCTTTTAGGATTTCTAGAATGAGGACTTTTATTTCTTCTTTCATGTTATTTCCTGTCTACTCTTGCAGCTTCAACCTCCGTTACATTTTTTTTCTTTTTTCTTCCTTCTTGTGTCTTTTCAATATGAAAAGCGTTGATGACATCCATGATATTATTCTCTGTAGATTAAATCCTCACTAACATATGTGAAAGTCGTTCAACAAAATTGTGTAAAAATAAAATATAATTTTTCTATGTTAAATAAAATTAAAAAATTAACATGATACTAAAAATAATAAATGATACAAAAATAAAAGTAAAAAATCTTACATTGCCTTTCTCAATGTCATCAATGATGGATGCACATAATTCTGTAAAAAATTCATCCTTGTTATAATTGCTCAATGTCAAACAATATATAATCTTGATATAAGTCCTGCCTTGTTTGACGAGTGCATAAACAATATCTATGTCTGGCACCAAACATATATCTTGTAACAAGCATGTTATCCCCATTTTGTGGATAACTAAGGAGATTATGTCTCGGGGCCCTCAGGTTGTAGATATGGAGTGCCGAGAGACCACATGACCAACAATACCCTTTTTCACAGATGGAAAACACCTCTCACCACCACAGATGGTCACAAATTTCCAGATGACATCCACCACATCATCTGGCTTCCGGAAGGCAGTGGGACTTGCTCCATGAGGTACAAGTCAGTATTATGGTGAGCATCATTTCAATATTTAGGCCAGTTGAGTATGATGTATCTTAGATTGCTCTATATTTCATGATATATGCTTGGACATTATGCCTTTTTCCCTGCTTCACCTTGGTGGTTGACATTCTGCCTTAGTAAGTGGTCTTCCTCGGGGAATAGGAACTCCCTTGAAAAGCCATCGTACCATTCCTGACCATACTTACCACTTTCCATCATTATTCCCCTCCATTTACTCATCTCTTGGGATTTTAGGGTGTATTGACCCAAGAAGGGGTTGTCCCTCATTCTATGGGAAGAAGGGGCTGAAGGCTCAAAGGGGTTGATGTTGGGTAAAAGATAAAATCCTTGTATAAACCTTCCATATGCTTCACCCAGGGATCACCCAAGAAAGCAATAAAACACTTATCTTTGAATAAAGAGGACCCACAATATAATAAAGAATGCTTAAAGGGTTAGTTGAAGGATAGGAGGTCTCATCACAAGCCAACCTATCACATCCATGAATATCTAGTGGTATGACGTTACCATAATTTGGTCACCAAACCAGGGTAATGGTTCTCAGTTGCATGGTTGAGAGAAAGGGGGTCACATCATGAGCCATGCTTCTCATTTCCACTAGGTGTTTGTGGGTGACATTGGCATCATTTGGTCACCATGCCAACGTAGTGACCTTCAATCTCTCCTTATGCTATATTAAAAGAAAATACAAAGAAAGAAAGATAAAAGGCAATTGATGGGCTTGGAAAAAGTGCATTGGGGACGAAGGTACCACACACCCTCTATAAAGGCACCCATGAATGAGACACTACAACCCCTTGCATGTCATGAGCCCTATGCCCATTGAGTCTTGACCCCAACCACTTCATCCACTTTACATGGCTTAGAGAGGGATCTCTTGGAAACTCTCCTTGACCTAGGGAAAGATCTACCCAATAGGACACCTCGTCATCCCTCCCACATTCAATCTTGACAAGTTGCATAGTGTCTTTGAGATATTAATTGTTTGATATAGTGATATTTGACTCACATGCTTAGATGGCTTATTTATTGATTAGATTCACTCATCATGATGTTATGAGTTGAGATCCTTGGAGGGCATGCTCATTTGTCTTTGCAGGACCTAGTTGGTTGACAATTTTGGGAGAACAAGCCTAGCTTGGGCTTCCATGTGGCTATAAGCCCACAGGTTGGATGTCAAGGGACCGCATGCCAAGTGGGAAATATTAGACTTCGGAGGCCTTGATAATGACTTGGACAACATAGCCCAACCCTCACTTGCCAAAATATATTCCCAAGGGGGGAAAAACGTCCTCTTTTTGAGCTTGACATCATGTTTAGAGGGCTAGGGCATGGTGGTGAGATGATATGCATTGGCACTTGAACGTTTTGAGGTGTTTGAGGCTTTGAACATGAAGTAAGACATTTGGATGCTTGACACATGGCTTTGGGAAGCCTTACTACCCTCCTACATCACCAACGAGCTTCTCCTAGTGCCAAAACGTCCCCTAAAGGGGTGACGTCTTTGTAAATTAGGGTTTTATTTGTGCAAAAGTGAAATTTTAAATGAATTGTTTAATATTACTTTGTTAAGGGGGAAATATTAGGGATGTTGACCCCTAATATTGTGGTTTACCTGTTAATTTGTGGACAAGTCACTTTGGTGACATTTTGTATAAATGAGAGATCATAAGTTCTCATTTTAACATAACTCTCCCTCATGTGAGAAGTATTGGTCTAAAATTTTCACTATCTTCGGCTCTATTTGTCTCTTGTGCACTTGTTTATGGCTGTCTTGATGAATGGTTGATGGAGGAGTGAGGCACTAGCCTTGGATGAATATTTTCTAGCTTTTATGGTGGATTATCTTGGCATCTTTCTTGATTTTGGTATGGTCTTTAACTCTTATGCTATCATTCTTTTCAAGTCAAGGATTGCTGAGCTAGGAGCTAGGTGGGAAGTATAAGGGCATACACCCACGCCATAGTCTTCATCATTTCATGCTTCATCTTATTGATTATACAAGGGTTTGCTAAGGGAAGTATAAGAGCATACATCCTCTTAGCTTAAACCCTAGCTAGAGAAACTTGCCTTGGGAAGTAAAAGGGATTACACCCCTAAGGAGGTAGCTTCTCTAGATCTTTCTTTATTTGACTCCATTAACCCAATAGTAAAGGCACTAGTCATACATTTTTTGCATTGGATATATAAAATCATTGCCTTGAGAAACACATATTTTGATTTTTTGGACGGTTTCTCAATTGAAGTTGGTTTACCTCATTGAAAGGAGTCTTCCCCTACTAGGGAGTCCCCTATCTCCCACTACTTTAATTTTTGTTACAAAATTTAACCTATAGTCATTAGGGCTGCATAACCTTAGCTACTAACACTCTCTTAACTCCTAAACTAACCCTAGACTAGATCTCTAATTTCACTCACTTAGTCTACTAACTAGGGTGCACCTTTTGGGCTACTTCTTGGAATGTTTTCATGGTTGATTTTGCTGCTGCATGCCATTGAATGCTACAGACATAAGGCTGGAATTTTCTGTAGCAAATACATGTTATAACAACTTGCTTTATTCAGCCTTAAAGTGCCAATTTTTCAGTCATACTTGATTTCCATACTCATTGATAATATTGTTGATTGATATTATGCTTTACATGTTGATTTGAATGTCTTACTCACTGGTATAAACTATCATCTATTGCTGAAAATTAGGGACAACAAGATTAACTTGCTGATCCATACTAACATATATCATTGCAAGTTCGATTTTCTTGTATCTCAGGCATGTACAATCATCCGGAGAAGTACTATACCCTTGGGGAAACAATCACTTGACTTACAAGGCATCTCTTCCCACTTTTCAGTCCACTTAGACTTGACTTCTAGGGGCGTCACTTCCATTTCTCTCCATCTCCATCTCAATACCCCTAGGGTCACCGAGATTGCCTCCCTAGAGTGGCCTAGTCACTCTTGAAGTGCGGGACCTACGTTTAGGTGACATTGGGTGTAGGATTCCCAAGTTGTAGCACTTGCTTTACGGTTGGGTTGAGATTTTCCCAACCTACAACTTGCGTTATAACATTTTGGCGTCGTTGTCGGGGAAGATTTTGAATCTTCTTCACACCCTAACGACACTTTGGTAAGCTATCCCAAAGCCTTTACCTTAGCTTGCTTGGCGACTCCACCTAAGGGACATTCCCTTTCCCTTTTCCTTGATGAACTCATCTTGAAGCTCATCTGGCGATTCCACATTCCCTGAACCCACTTTCTCCTTATCCTTTTCCATCCTTTGGTGAGCCTTGATCTCATATGACGACTCCATTGAGGTGTTACCCTAAGTAATGGAACCATGGCCTCACAGGACTTACCATGGGCATTCCATAAGGTTTATCCCTCCTTTGATGTTCAGGATATTCTTGAATATCCAAATCATTGCTCCCCAGAGTGGAGGGAAAGTTGCCCCAAATTTGACGGTGATCCAGCTCTTGCAGTCACCCATGTCGTGAATTATATGAAGTATGATTCGAGCTTAAATGTGCTACATGAATATGTGTTAATGAAAATTTTCGTGTCTTCACTGGAATGAAGTCAAAAATATTGGTTTGCACACTCATGGCATCCAAAGAGTATCCCTTCTTCTACAAATCTTATTGAAGAATTTCTCAAGCATTATCGACCATATACTCAAAGTTTGCAATATGCTTTCCAATAGCTCAAACACATTCTTTGTAGAGAAGGTTTTCTAATCGATGATGAGACAATAGATGAAGAAAAGCTTGAAGAAGATCCCGATGAAGAAGATATGGATGAGACATATGACGAAGATGAAGTATTTGCTCTTCCACTTGATGAGGACATCCAGACCTCTGCTCCTCCTACACATCAAGAAGAGAAAACGATAAATTATAACCCTTTTGAAAACTTTGATGATGCCTTGTTCCATGACTATGGAAATGAAGAAAACTACCAAAGGGATCTCGATGAAGTTTATCTTGCAGAAGGCCTGAACGTGACTTTGTTAGCTGCTTTCCTTTTTGAAGAAAATGAAGTTATCCAGTCTCGTGAGGAAGTGATCAACTCCTATGATGTAAATGAATTCATGGAACAACCCTCATATATAGTTGATGAACGCATTGATGATTTCATACAGGTTGGGAGACATAGATGGGATGTGGGTTGCTTCATTATTGATAGAGATCCCATTTATGACATTGAGGGTAGCTCTCAAGCATAAGAGATTGAAATGCCATTTTTCAGAGGACTCGCTAATCCAGATGGATTTCCACACATGGAAGGACTTTACTGTATTCACCAAGTTGATCTGCAAAGTGATGAAGATGGTGAACTTATATGTTTTGTGTTTTATATTTCTCATGCATTTTATTAATGCTTTGTAAGAAAAAGGTCTCATGCATTCTTATGCTTTTATGAGATGCTCATGCATTTAATTATGCTTTATGAGCTTTTGGAAAACTCATGCACTTAATTCTTTTTGTAAAATGATTAATACTTGTGAGGAAATTAAGACTCACCTATTTTTCATTGAAATTGTAATTATGGAAATTGGTTTTTATGTGAGAAACCACCTCACACCAATTTGACATTTTTCTCAATTATAGGTTGAGAGAATCAAGGACATGGATGAAGAGTCTTGGGTTTAAGACTTTTCCCATTATGTACTTGAAGATAGTTTGATATCCTCCATTCACGGATCTTGTTTTTCCTCTTTTTTAATTAGATCCTATTATTGTGGATCTAGAAATTAATGCTCTTTCTTAAGAGAGAGTGAGGAAAAACTATATAATGCCTTATGTGAGCCCCATGTAAAGGGGGAGAGTAATGAGAGTTAATGAGTGGAGTTAGAAATCCATAGTGCTGCTACTCCTAATCTTTGAGAGACTTATTCATGTAAGGTATTATCCTTCTTCATTGATGGAGAGGAAGGAGTGCTCACACTCGTATTGAATCCTCATTGAAGGAGAAGACATCTCTTATGTAATCACTTATGAGAAGGTCCCCACATCTTTTGAAGAAGGAATGAAAGCGATCCGTATTTTGATTAAAGTGGGTCCAGAGACGTAGCCCAGAAGGGGTGAACTCCGTTACCAACATTGGTTGTCTCTCTCTTGTCTTTTCATATGTTTACTCCATTTTGAGTTCATATGTGTTAGATATTATTGTTTACAAGCATAGTTAATTAATCATGGATTCATAGGCCCTTTAATCCTTATGCAAATACTTTGTCAGAAACCGATTCTCGATTGAAAACTTGCTCGTTAGCCCCAGATTGAAATCCGTTTATTGTATAATCATCAGAGTGTTTCTAGAATTGATGCATGAATGAATATGCATGCCACGAGTTCAATGTGCATGGCTTCCCCTGGAATTGTGGGTTTTCGAGATCAATGCAACAACCTTGCTCGGTTGTGGGATTCAGGTGTCAAATCATGGTGAATATATTTAGTTAAGAGATGTGGCACTTTCTATAAAATTATCGCAAAACTATTACGAGGAATCTTTCTGGCGCCTTTTTAGTTGAATTTCTTAACGGACTCCATCATCAGTTTGGTCTTGACCCAGCAAAGGCAACAGGGTTTGCGGGCCTGACAGTCGATATTTTGGTCGTGCATGGTGTGATTTATTTCCATGAGCCTTTTCTATTGTGCCCATCATGCACGATAGAAATCACTATGATCTCGTCAAGCAATTTTGGCATGGGCATTATCCACTGCAACAGGTGGTGGCGTATTTCAAGTGATACGTCATTATACAACGAGATCGTGGGTGTTGACAGACGGACGGATCAATGGGGAAAATACGTGTAGTGTATACCCCATGCAGTCACTCAGCCCTACGAATTTGCTGGTTGCCACATCCCCACCAACACAACAATCAATTTCTACATGGCAGTTATGGCGATGGATCCCGAAGCTTGGCAAAATCCGTCGGAATCGAGGCCCGAGAGGTTTGCTGACGAAGTTAAACAGTTTGAAAAATAAAAATATTTCGTCGAAGGTGCAGGGTTCAAAGGATCCATTGGACAAATGCTTAGTCTATGATGCATTGTCTCTGGTTGTTACTTCAGAAATTCATGGCAATACTGCATTTACGAGATTATTTCTTCAAAATTTTAGGTCTGTGTAGCACCGAGGCTTCTCCATTACATTGATATGCTAGATTGCTATAGCGAAATCCTTTATCGGGGTTGTTGTTGCTGGCTGGAGTTCGAATGAAGGTAGCGCAAGGGGCCTTTATCATTCCACAGCCCCAAGCTTCTTGAAGCTCCTGCAAATTGATACCAAGATCAGGGATCGAGTTCCAAGGGCATCTCTTCACATCTCATTCATTCTACTCGAATTTTTGGTGGGCGTTGTGCAAGTTTGCTGGCATAGTAAACACGGGGGTGCCCTCCAACACCCGTATCTGGACATCTGCGAAGAGATAAAGCCACGACTTGACAGAGAAGGTCGCCGTGTATTCCCTTGGAGAGATAATGAAACTCAGTCTCTGGTTTTTTTTTTTCGTGTTGTTTTAGCACCATTATCAAGCTGGGCAATGAGGACGTCAAGGTTTCCTGGATTGGAAATAATAGCCAAATATCCCATGTAGATTCAAGATATGTATGGAAGAGGGTAGCAACATACTATCCTGCGTAGCACCGCCATTGATAATAATGGGAATCCTGGTGGCGTTATGACTCACCTCTTCCTTGTTGATGAGCAACAACAATATGAGCACATTTACGAAGGTTGGCGGAGCACATCGTGTCTTATGCCTAAAGCCTTGGCTAAAAATAAGTCTTGTAGCCACTCTTAAGTGAGGGAGAATGAGCGTGAGAGGTACTTTTCTTTTAGTGTCTAAATCCTTTTAATCATTGTAATTAGTTGGAATGATGCACATTATTAATCATGGTGCACATTTTTTCCATATTGATCAATGGAAATTAAGGGGCATTTGGAAATTTTGCCTATGCCTAGAGTTGGATCTATGGCCATCAAGGGAATTGGACATTTGATATGTTATACTTTTTCTTTTGTAGTAGGGGTTTGAAACCATGAGATTCCACAACTAGTGCACATTTTGGTTATGATGCACAATTTTGTAATGGGGGGTTAGAAAACCTAGTATTGTTTCCATTTTGTGCACATGTTGGCACATTAAAATTGATGTAATCGCCCTATAAAAGCTACGAAATTGGTTTGAAATTTTCATGTAAAATGTAAAATGATTATGAAGCATTGTAATGGATGTTTAGCCACTCGTGAGTGAGGAGAGTGAGAGGCGTTATTTTGCACCTTAAGTGGCTTAATTTTGTAATCATCATTGTAATAAGTTGTATGAGGCGATTTGCCTAAGCCATTTTGGCGATTCATTGTAAATTTGACCAAGAGTGTAGTTATAAACTTTTGGCAAGTAAGGTACTCCAAAGATTAAAGTACAGGTCATCAGCTACAGGTTGCAAGATTATGTAGGTGTGGGCTTCGACATTTCATCTCCGAAGAACAGAGCTGAAGGAGACAAGGGATGTGCCTTTCCAAACATTTACTTTGCCGTGGTTGCAAGTGTTGGCTTTGCATTTTGATTCCGAAGTACGTGTGTGAAGGAGTCTTGAAAGAATGCGCCTTTTGAGGACATTTACATACAGATAAAGTTGATACTTTTGGAGACCAAGAGGTTCTTTGTGGGGAGCTGTGATCCAGACGGATTTCCACACATGGAAGGACTTTACTGTGTTCATCAAGTTGATTTGTAGTGTGCTGAAGATGGTGAACTTATATGTTTTGATTTTTATATTTCTCATGCATTTTATTAATGCTTTGTGAGAAAAAAGTCTCATGCATTCTTATGCTTTTATGAGATGCTCATGCATTTAATTATGCTTTATGAGCTTTTGGAAAACTCATGCACTTAATTCTTTTTGTAAAATGATTAATACTTGTGAGGAAATTAAGACTCAAGTATTTTTCATTGAAATTGTAATTTGAAAATTGGTTTTTATGTGAGAAACCACCTCAAACCAATTTTCCATTTTTCTCAATTATAGGTTGAGAGAATCAATGACATGGATGAAGAGTCTTGGGTGGTTTTAAAACTTTTCCCATTATGTACTTGAAGAGAGTTTGAGATCCTACATTCATGGATCTTGTTTTTCCTCTTTTGTAATTAGATCCTATTATTGTGGATCTAGGAATTAATGCTCTTTCTTAAGAGAGAGTGAGGAAAAACTATATAATACCTTATGTGAGCCCTATGTAAAGGGGGAGAGTAATGAAGAGTTAATGAGTGGAGTTAGAAAGCCATAGTGCTACTACTCCTAAGATTTGAGAGACTTATTCATGTAAGGTATTATCCTTCTTGATGTATGGAGAGGAATGAGTGTGAGTAGTCTTCTTGAATCCTCATTGAAGGAGAAGGCATCTCTAATGTAATCACTTATGAAAAGGTCCCGACATCTTTTGAAGAAGGACTGAAAGAGATCTGTATTCCGATTGAAGCGGGTCCAGAGACGTAGCCCAAGAGGGGTGAACTCCGTTACCAACATTGGTTGTCTCTCTCTTGTCTTTTCATATGCTTACTCCATTTTGAGTTTATGTTTGTTAGGTATTATTGTTTACAAGCATGGTTAATCATGGATTCATACGCCCTTTAATCCTTATGCAAATACTTCGTCAGAAGACGATTATCGATTGAAAACTTGCGTAGATTAAAATACTAGTTCATTTTCAGATCACTGGCCTCCATAAATGTATGATTCAGATGTTTGGAAACCTAGTGATGACATGGTTACAGATTTGTTCTGCCCTTTCAAGGATGACTTGTTGGAGCATGATCTTCATTCATCCTTTGATACATACCCTTTTGAGGATGAAGATTTGCTTTACGAGGACTTCCAACCGTTGTGCTCAAGTTTTGAGGAATACCGGGACATGGCCACCTCAGAGAAGTCAGAGGTTCACTCTTGAATGCAGAAGTATTTTCATCTTGGAGATTTCTATGGAGATTCATAGGGGAAGAGGCAATGTTTTTCTACACCTGAGACTGTTCCTTACCTCTTACCCTCTTCTCCAAGAGACCATGCAGTATTCTTTCAATCTCTCATTTTCTCTCAGTCATCGGCAAGCAGTGAGTCTTTGTGCGCAGATGAAGATGAGATTTCGTCTACATATAGTAGCCCCTTCAGAGATGGATTGATCAATCTTGTGGCTACACTTTCAGGTAGTATGATCAGGCCGATGGTTTCTCTTTCCAACAAGATTTCCTCCCTCCCACTCATCTTCATGAGTTTTATTTCATGATCGATTGTATGTGTGTTTATACTCATGATTATTATGTGCTTGACTTATCTTTGTTGTATTATATGATTAAGCACATGGGGATATACTTTGATGAGATGATCAAATGGTTGCACTGGTTGTATGAATTCCCCTGACATCATCCAACACGTGATATTCGGGGCCCCAAGGCCCCAGGTAAGTAGGTAATTCATTTTGATTCTCTGCATTTGCATCTTGATTGCTCATACTAGTTTAGATGCATTTTATTTTCATTTTTCTGTACTTGCATATTGATTTGATGCTTAGTTTATAATTTTTTGAAAAAATGTCAATTTTTTTTTCTAGCTTAGTTGGTTTTGATTATGATCATATGAGAACAAGGATGAGTAGGGCATCCTACACTTGATAGTTTGATGTTCCCTTGCTAGCACATTTCTACCAGGAGATGTTGCGGTTTTCATGCACTCTACGACGAACACATGTCCCCAAGTAGGAGCCAGATGTTATCCCCATTTTGTGGATAATTAAGGAGATTATGTCTCAAGGCCCTCAGGTTGCAGATATGGAGTGTCAAGAGACTACATGACCAACAATACCCTTTTGCACAGATGGAAAACCCCTCTCACCACCACAGATGGTCATAGATTTCTAGATGGCATCTGCCACATCAACTGGCTTCCGGAAGGCAGTGGACCTTGCTCCATGAGGTACAAGTCAGTATTATGGTGAGCATCATTTCAATATTTAAGTTGGGGGGATGGACGCTGGGGGGTTGGGGTGATGTCGAGCATCGTCCCGAGCACCCCCGTAGGCCAAATGACGGTCTTGCTTGGGAGGGGCATTCCGACCAGTAACCACTATGGGCCAAAACTATAAAATTTTCACTAAAAACCAATAAAAATGAATAAAATTTTCTAAAAAAACTATTCCTAAATTTGCCTTTCTTTTTTTTTTTTCGAAAAATCTTAAGAATCTTGTTAAAATTTCCTTGAAAAGGTATGAATATTTTAAAAAAGTTGTGATATTTTTAGAAAAAATTAGAAAACGTCTAAAAAAATTTAGGGTTTTTATAATTTTTGCATGAAAATTTCTCATGTGATTCAAAGATGATCTTATAAATGTTTTTTTGGTAAATGGTAAGAATTTAAAAAATAACTAACCTTTGAAATGCTAGATTCTCCTCGAATGTCTTCTCGATGTTTCTCCCTTGTAGCTTGCTCCAAATTATTTAACAAATACTACCCAAGATTTCACGCAATGTAAAAATAAATAACAAGACTGTGTATATATAACACAAATGATATAAATTACTGTTAGTATAATGAATGTGGGGTAAATAAAAATGAAGAAGATTGTCTACATATATATCTAAAATTATATGGATAATCCTTATGTTTAATGAATGTGGTGTAAACAAACAAACATGAAAAAAATTGTAATTAACAAGAAATACTGAAATAAAAGAGTAAAATTTGTTTTTAATTTTGAAGGGAAAATAATAAAGGGAAAAAATTGGGGGGGAATTTTGAAGGGAAAAATTTGAGGAGAAATTACTCTTTTGGAAACCCCGATGGAAAATTACTCTTTTGTTGTAAGCTCTTGTTTATTACATTGATATGTGCATGGCGAGCTTGATTCTAACATCTTTGGGCTTTTATTTTGTTTCATACCCCAAGCCCTCGCTAAAACATCCAAGACGTCTTGCATAGAAGTGGAAAATCTTTATCTTGGATGTTTTTTTCTTCACTCTAGATATGGAATTCTGCATTATTTTATAATAAAAATGGATTTAGAAGTTTGAGACAACCCAAATCTAGTCCCTAACTTAGCATACTAATGATTGGTACCTAAAGCACACATTGCACCATCAATTTGTGCTCACCAATTTCATTCCTAGTGCATAAAGTAGCTTAAAGTGGTTTTAGCCTCTTTTAAGTTTTATTTATTGGAATGATAATCATCTTAATGAAAATCTGAAGTCTTTCTTGTTCATATTTAAATCATATTTTGCACACACATCCACTAGCTCCTAACTCTTATCTCTCAAGTGGAATACTTAAGGTTTATGCTATTGATCTTAACTTGTTATCTTGGAGCATTTAATCACTTTGCGAAAATCCTTGTGCATTGCATTGTCATATATATTGTGGATTCATTGAAGTAGATCATAAGCTTGCATGGTATTAATTCACTAAAGAGATTTACTTAGATATATCATTGGTAGATAGGAGTGCCTCCCCTGGCCTTCTAGAGCTAACCTAAAGTGAATGAGATATTGTACCGATGTGACAGTGGTGCAATTCCCATCTTGTTACTCCAAGGTAGCACATGTGATTGGAATTTCCACCAGGGTGCTATTTTAAGTGGTAACACGTCAAACCTATGCTCCATATTACCATATTCTTTTTCCTAGATTGTCTTTAACACCATCACCATGATTTCTTCTATCTTATGATCCAAATCATCCACCTCTACCAATTTCTACAAATATCATATAATGGGGCTCACCACCTAAAACTACTCCCAATCAATGGTTCTCAACACCTCCCCATCCTCCCTCTTCTGCACTATTAATATTGTTTCCACTAATGCTTCTTGCTCAAGCATCTCCTCATTCTTCTTTTCTTTCACTACAACCACACCTCTATTGCAATAATCTTGAACTTGTTACTACTCATCATCTTCTTCACTAGCAACAATCTTGTTGCATATTTTTCTTTGGTCTGCTTATGCACTTCTTCAAACAAATCATTTTTTTCTTCACCTACATACATATCAACATAAAACACATTATGGGAACCGAAATTTCACATTTGTACCTCCTTTAATGGAATTTCGCTTGATACACCACTCTCTTCTGCAACATCATCTTCTGCTATAATGTCACCCACTGCTGCAACATCTCTCTCTTGCAAATCTACTGCTACAATAACAATGTCTCTAGAAAACTTATTTTTTCTACAACATCACCCATTGTTGCAACAACATCTTTGGTCTCCACATACACCCTCTTAGGTTGACTACTACTCTCTATCGCTTCTTGAGTTTAATGCACAAACTCCTCTACCTCAATATTTTCCTTGTAGTCTTTTGATGCATTTTCTCCTTATCTTGCACTCCATTTTGGCATGCTATCATGCATTTCCCCCAGACTCTCTTTCTCATGTTTATCAACAACATGCACCCCACTTAACAATCAACACTTTATACAACCACAATTAGGAGAATTTATTTTTCTTTCTCCTCTCTTTGTCTTCTCTCGTGACTTCTCTTCATCAACAACTTATCAACTTCCAAGGCTAATTGAAAATCCTTCTCCATAGTTTGCACCTTCTTCACACACCTTCTTCTTAATTGATAATTTAAGACCATCCACAAACTTCACAAATGTCCGAAGTGAATATATAGTAGGGTATTTGGATATAATATGTGCTTCTTTTCTCTCTCTCTCTCTCTCTCTCTCTCTCTCTCTCACACACACACACACACACACACACACACACACACACACACACACACACACACACACACACACACACACACA
>ML785752.1:749715-772299 GCA_009831015.1 Picea engelmannii | reverse complement strand
TTCAAAATGAAAATGTCTCCTTGGTATATATAGGAGACTAGGAGGTTTTAATGGCCTAAAGCCGACATAAATAAAATAACATTACTAATCTAAATCACAACTAATGGCCTAAAGCCGACATAAATAAAATAGCATTACTAATCCAATATGCCCCAATTAAGTGGTAATGAGCCAATATTAGGGCTTAACAAAAGTGGGGGATGAATGACACTTGTACGATGGAGAATTTTTATAAGATTTTCATTAAAACTTAAATTAAAAGAGATTTAGGGAAAGTTTGGAAGTTGTAAAACTCTATAAAAGAGAGGAAGGAGGAGGAAGAAGGGGATCGGCTATTAGCATAATGTTACACTGTCGGATTTGTGACTTGACTGATTACTTGTGGGGAGTTGGGTTTTCCCAACTCTGATAGGAGTGGTAGCTCGGCCTTGCGAGGTGAGCTGGGAGCTAGATGTATCATCTGGATAGTGTGTGGCCCCTTTGTAGCTTGGGGGGGCTAAGGGGGAAACAGAGTACGCCTAGCGTTGGCTGGGAGGTACCGGTGAGGTCTCAACAGTCGGTGAGCAGGAGCGCCACAGAGCACATGGACATCCTTCGAGGTGGGCAATCAGGAAACGATACACTTGTCTATTTGTAAAGTAGAATGCATTAGGAATTTATGCTTGATCTGTATGTTTATTGTAAATGGATGAATTCTACCTTGAGTTTTTGCCCATTCCATTGATGGCCTAAAATTTATTGTGTTCAGCGTTCTGGTTTGGGTTGTACTGTTCCTTGGTTGGGATCTTTATGCTTCTGTGTTACTCTTCCTGCTGCATTTTTCGGATTGGTATTTCTGCATTTAAATTATTGCCGCATAATTTTACAATCTTGATAATTACCATTATAGTTTCTAGCATCTTCACGGGCCTCTCTTTTATTCTTCCACTTCCAAATCCAACAACATAGGATTTTGTGCATTTAGAAAGATCAGTCTAGCTTTTGCAAAAATGGTTTTTATATATGTGTAACTTATTTCTTACAATTCTGGCAATTTTGTTTTCATGAATGGTTACAGTGAAACCGTAGCTGGAATGTTGTTGGGTAAATTGGTTACTGAAATTTAGTTATCGACATTTTTGTTTTCATAAATGGTTACAGTAAAACCATAGCTGGAATGTTGTTGGGTAATTTGGTTACTGAAATTTAGTTTCTGTCATTTTCATTTTGCCTCTGTAACCATGGTTGAAAGCCATTTATTTTCACCCCTAATTTCTATGTGGAAACTGATTCTTGGCCTCTGCAACTGTATTAAAACTATCTAATTCGACCCTGCAATGAATACCTTACCTTCTCGCCTCTGCAGTCCTGAAGATATTCGTCCCTTCCTATTCGTTCCTACTAGGTGGGGATGCCTCTGCAAGAACTTCATTTTCAAGGCACAAATCAATTTCCCATGCTAAAATATAGAAAAATTTAATCACAACTGGGCATTTTTTTTTGCCAACAAAGCATTCCCTAAGATATCAATGCCCAACAAAGAATAGAGAAGGTTATGGCCTACAGGAATTTGAGTAGATTCATTTTTTGTCTTCTTCAATTTTTTTTTCATCTCGATGTTATGGTTGTAGTAAATATAATAATTTATATAATATCTTAGCTAAGCCAGACTCTAGTTGGCATTTATACCAAATCGTTGTACGAAGGATTTTCGTGGTGATCTCCACATACCTCTCCCTACGCATTCTTGACACACACATGGACTTTGCATTCGCCCTTTCCTGATTATTTTAATCTGTGTTTTCAGTTCATTGAGGATGAATCTACCTCCACAACTTATGGCCTTTTTCTAGCGGATTTGCCATGCAAATTTGACCCTTCTGACCTGCGTAACGCCTCTGCAATTTATTAGACTAATGACGAATGTTAAGTTGCTATTTTCCTGTTCCAATGACTACGAATTTATTTTAGTTTATCTCAATTGCGGTGCATTTTTCAATACGAATTCCTATATTTATTTGTTGGTGAGTTACCATTTTACTAGTTGTGTTCCACCCATCCGTCACCACATCATGGAATGCTTGACTGACATTGTCGGGATTGGATCGATTTGGTAGTGACCTTCTACCTTGGTTATTTGCGTTTTTCCCTTGGATTGGTAGCAAGTCTTATACCTGAATTAACTGTGTTTTCACTTCTGTAAAGTCACCAATTACCCTTTTTTTTCCTTGGGTGCATATGACAGTTCTTTAAGCTGACAGAAAATTGACAACATTTTTAATGGATAGGCAAGACAACAATTTGGGGGCAGAGTTCCAAGGTTGAGTTATGGACCCAACTGAATAAGTAAATGATATTACTTAACCAATTCTTCTACTTGATGACAGATTATTGGGAAAACAAACTAATTTATTTAGGATTAGGAAAAATCCATTATCCATTCATACTAGTATTTATTTGAATGTGAAGTGTAGGTATTTTGGAAACAAAAGTGATCAATTGTAAATAGTAAAAGGGTGAAGTGAATGTGTAGAAAGATAAGTTGTAATGTGTTGTCATTTTATTGCAAGGTTTCTATTTTGGAATTTAATGATGTTATCATTTTGGGAACGTTATTGCAACTCTATTGTTAATGGCCACCTATAAGATATAAGGTGATTGTTAACTTATTGCAAGGTGAGTGTGATATAAACGAAATACTGTTATTATGGGTTACATTATCAATTATGTAATGAATGTTGATGTTGATACTAATATTTAGGGTAATGCTAGTTTGCAAATACTATTATTGTTCATGGTAAAGTTAATGTAATGTATTGATTAGAGTTAATACTAATGTTTATGGCAAGGTTAAATTTCTATGTTATTTTGTTTTATGGAAATGTTAATGTAATGATTATAGATAACTTATAAGGTGCAAGGTGGTCGTCATTTTATTTAGTTATTGTAAATGTAATGTGGTTATTTTGTAGGGTAACTATGTTGAAATTTAATTACCATTGATAACATATACTATGTAGTGTCTTGAACTAAGTTCAATAAGCTAGTATGATTCAGTAAATGGGGATTTGTGATTAACTGAATTTACATTATTTTAGGGTTGGGTAACTTGTCGATTAATGGAATTTAAATGGAGTATTGGGTTTGTAACTAATGCCAATTGAGTCATAGAAAATACCTTGTATTAACAATGGTGGGTCGTTGTCAGAGTCCTTCTGACTTGCGCATTCCGTAGAGGATGTGGTTGCTCATTTAATAATTGTTGTACTTGGATGTGATCTTTTATTTGCTTGGTCTGCTTATGACAGGCGGGATGTAGACACCTCCATGTTCCTCAGAACAGTCGCCATCCCTGAGACCTTAAATGGTTAAAATCGATGAGAACCTAGGCTTGAGCGTTGCTTATGTATCTTGGAGGTCCTAACCATTGTAGGGTAGGACGGGTGGGTAGTCAGTCTTATTTATAGTCGATGGATCGTTGTTAAATGCATGCAGTTACTTGTTGTGCATCTTATGTCATCTTGATGTGTTCATCGTGGTTTACGTCTTGTTCGTCGTCGGGTGTGATGCAGAGTCGAATGTGTTTGTTTCCCTTGTACATGTGCACTTACACTGTTTAAAAAAAAAAAAAAAATTCTCTTGTTAATAGGTTGGTCATCATAACGAAGACGTTCATTACATATGGTATCAGAGCAGGTTCAACCCGTGACTTGGGATCGCTAGAGCTTTCGTTGTTATGATTTGATTATACTATTTTTGATTGAGTTGAATTGTGTGCGTGCAGGTAATCATCGTTAGAGGACACCGTGAAGGTATATGACAGGGTGCTATGGTGACGCAACCGCACTCCTCGGAGTACAACCGCTCTCCTCAAGACCTTCTTTCATTCACGGCCCGAAGAACTCAATGGTTCTTCTATTTCCCTATCGGGAAATCTACACACCACAGGTTTTCTTTGACTGCGATCCTCTCTTCCTTCTTTCGGAGGATCGACACTCGTGCCTTCGCGAGTTCTTGTTTGATCGTAGGACTCTCGAGTCCCCAAGACCCGATGGCTGGTCAACTCGCTGACTTTTTGCCTGTTGGGACTCCCGCTCTATCGTGACTTTTCTATGTTGCGACTTTGCTACTCGCGATACCAAGCGCTCAGCTCTTCGACTCCTGAGCCCCGATGCACCGAAACTCCGATATGACCTTATCGTGCTTTCTCTACTTCGCGCCCTCTCTTCTTTGTGACTTGGAGTACCCAAGGCTTGGGTCCTCACCTTGCGAACCTTGAGTTCGCGAGATATCCCAATCTCCGCCACCTATCTTCCACTCACTCTTGCGGTCTCACATGGCTTACGTCACTATCGGGATATCGCACACTGTAACTTCGTGGCTCCCGTTGCCAAATATTCGACACTTCCCTCACGAGATCCTGATAGATGATCTCACAAATAATACAACGGCCTTGGCTGACTTGTATCCATGCCCTGCCCCTCCTGATCTTAGAACCTTTAGATGTTCGCGCCAAAATCTCCTTGCGTCCTGCAAGATACAGCGACCCACGGAGCTTCGTGAAATCTCCTTGAATGATTTCATCCCCCCGTTCTTCCTTTAATAATTCTGTGAAATGAAACAAGAGATTTTCCCATGAAGACTTGTCCACCTGCACACAAGTTCTTCAGTGCTTGCTCAAACACTTCAAGCATGATTTCTCTCTTCCATCCTTCCTCGAATTTCGAAGGTCTATCTCTCCTGAGCTTCCTTAAAGTTCTCAAATACTTAGAAGGAACTTTGCACACACTCCTTGCAGAAAAACTTCAACAATGCCTAAGTGTTGAAGTCTTTCGACCCTGCGCACTCCTGCAGCAGTGTTCTTTCGATACTTTGCTAAGAATCACACTCTGAGACTTAGCTTGGCCTGCGCACCCCTTGCATAGTACTGTGCCACTGCACTCCTGAGATGAATGAGAACAAAGCTTTCTCTAATTGAACCCTTCTGTCAACGCATTCCTTGTAGACAAATTCGACTGCACTCCTTGCAGGAATCCTCTGGCTCACTTAGAGAAACAATTGAAACTCATTCCATCACCCTCTCAGACTTCAATTTAACCATGAAATCACATACATAGAATATAAAAGAAAATGTATAACAAGAAGAAAATATTCATGAGGATAACATCAATACAAAGAGAATAGACACATAACCATGGATTTGAATCAAAGCTTTCTTCTATTAATTCAATATCTATACATGGATGTTCTTTACATGGCTCTCTACTTGTTCTTCTCTTCTTGCTCCTACTCTCGATATGTTACAATGACACAATGAGGGTGTCTATATTCATTTTCCCTCCTGGACTCTAAAGCTATCAAATTCAGAATTAAAATTCCTATCTACCAGTATTAACTATCTTAAATGCCTCATCTACCTAAGGACGAGAGCTATCTTCTCAAGGTCCATTACAATATACAAGTGCGCCGTCTCTTAAATGGCTCATTTAAGATTTGTGCAAAAATCCCAAAGTATTTTCAAAATGTGTGCTGGCTTATCCAGTTGTCTTCCGCTCCACGTTGGCTCACTTGATGTGTTGGCGATGCTCCTACATCATACTCCTCGGCTTGAAAATTTTTATGGGGTCCTATCCATGAGCTCCTGCATGGTTTTTCCATGCTTCTGTATTACTGCTTCACTTTCCCAGCTGGCATCTTCCACTAGGTGATTCTTCCACTTGACCAGATACTCATAGTATTCTTTCCTCCTGGTCTTCTTACCCACTCTCTTGGTCTTCTTACCCACTCTCTTGTCCAATATGTACTCCATCTGTGGCTTTTCTTCTATCGGCATCTGCTTCATCCACTGGATCATTGGCTGCTCAGCTCCAGTCTCCACTTCTCCAGCCCTGTATGGGTATAAATATGCAATATTAAATATTGAAGATATTCCGATGCCATCCGGTAACTCAATCTCGTAAGCTTTCTCTCCGAATTTTCTTAAGACCTTGCATGGCCCGATTTTCTTCATTTTCATCTTATTGTATGTTCCCCTTGGAACCTTTCCTTCCTCAAGTGTGCCAGAACCAGATCACCAACTTCGAACTGAAGTTGTCTCCGATGTTGATCTTCTCTATGCTTGTACTCCTGATTTGAGTCTATCAGTCGCTGCTTCACCCTGCTGTGAAGTTCTTTCATCGCCTCAGCGAATTCCTCTGCACTAGCACTACTAGTCGCAGTCCATTCTGAATCCCTCAGTTCAAAAACTCCTCTCGGCTACATCCCATATACAACATGAAATGGACTCTTTCATGTACTCCGATTGACCGAATCGTTGTATGCAAACTCTGCTTGTGGTAATATGTTATCCCAGCTGCTATGGTGCTCTGTCACCAAGCTTCTCAGTAAGTCTCCCAGACTTCTATTCACCACCTCTGTTTGTCCATCCGTCTGAGGATGATAAGCTGAACTAAATGTCAAGTTAGTTTCTAGCTTCTTCCATAAGGTTCTCCAAAAATTCCCTATGAATTTTGTGTCTCTGTCCGAAACTATACTTTTGGGCAATCCATGAAGTCGAATGACCTCCTTGAAAAACAAATTCATGATGTGAGTCACATCGCTGGTATTCTGGCATGGGATAAAATGTGTCATCTTTGAAAACCTATCCACCACCACAAATATGGAATCAACACCTCTCTGCATCCTCGACAAACCCAATACAAAATCCATGCTGATCGCCTCCCATGGTCTCTGTGGTATGGGCAATGGCTGATAAAAACCTGCATTCTTCTTCCTCCCTTTCGAATGGTGACAAATCATACATCTGTCAACAAATCGCTTGACCTCTTCTTGCATGGCTGGACAAAAATATGATTCACTCAGCTTTGCGAATGTTTTATCGTGGCCAAAATGTCCTGCTAATCCACCACTTTGTTTTTCCTTCAACAGATTCTCCCTCATGGAGAAATTCATAATACACAGTTGATTGCCTCTGAACAACAATCCCTCCTAGATCATATAATCTTTCCAAGGGCTTCTATCTCTAAGAATTGGATTCTCAACTGCTTCATATGCCTCTACAAAATCTGCATCTCCTACATACATGTCCCTGATATTTTCAAAACCCAATGTTTTGACTCAGAATTCCTGCAGCAACAAACACTTCCTGCTCAACGCATCAGCCACTTTGTTAGCAGTACCCGAAATGTGTTTGATTACAAACGTAAAATTCTACATATACTCTACCCATTTGGCATGTTTCTGATTCAACTTCTCATGTTGACTCACAAACTGCAACGCATGATTATCACTGTACAATACAAATTCTTTTGGGATCAAGTAATGCCTCCACTTCTTCAACGCCTATATGATAGCATAAAA
The DNA here is from genome assembly GCA_009831015.1 of Picea engelmannii. Taxonomy (NCBI): domain Eukaryota; kingdom Viridiplantae; phylum Streptophyta; class Pinopsida; order Pinales; family Pinaceae; genus Picea; species Picea engelmannii. Next base: position 764,961 of record ML785752.1, on the reverse strand, counting down.
TTCTTTATCATACGTGGAGTATTTTAACTTTGCTTCATCCAGCTTCTCACTGAAATATGCAGCTGGTTTGTCCTCCTGACTCAAGACTGCTCCAATGGAAAACCCACTTGCATCACATTTCACCTGAAATGTCTTCTGGAAATCCGACAACACCAACACTGGTTGTTCCGTTATCTTCCGCTTCAATAGATTGAAGCTCTTCTCAGCCTCTGCTGTCCAATGAAAAGACTTATGTCGCTTCTTCACTGTGTCCATCATTGCTGCACTAATTCCACTGAAATTCCTGATGAACTTTCAGTAGAAACTAGCCAATCCATGAAAACTTCTCACCTCGAAAATATTTCTTGGCGATGGCCAATTCTTAATCACTTCCACCTTGTCTAAATCCATCTTCAACTCATTCGCTGAAATAACAAAACCTAGATAAATGAGCTCTGTCTTCATAAATGAGGACTTGATCCAACTGATAGTCCCTTGGGATGAATTTCGCCTTCATTTTTGCAATCATTTGATCCCAACTTTTAATCTTTTACTTTCCTTTGGAACGTCTATCCGCTTGTAGCTCATCCCACCAAAATGCTGCATGTCCCTTCAAGCGCGTGACAGCATGTCTAAATTTCTTATCCTCTTCAATATCCTCATAATCGAAGTAGGTATCAAGAGATCTAATCCAATCCAGTAGCTCCTCTGCGTCCAGATTCCCTTCATAGAATAGAATGTCCATCTTCGCCTTCGCACCCATCCTAGCGATAGCTTTAATCAGTTGTTCATTTGTTGCGTCCTTGGCTGCAACTTCTTCGTGTTGTTCGGCTTCAACTTCGCCTTCAGAGTCACTTAAATCTCCAGCACTGGCTATGCGTCTCTGCGTTGCCTCCATATCTTCTAGTCTTCCTCAAAGATCTCGCATTTGCCTCTCCATTTCTGGATTTCCTATAGGCCTGCCTCTTCTTCTCACCTCCCCATCTTCTGGGTTAGGCAACTGTCTCTCGCTTCTGGGCGGCATGGTGAATTATCTTCTCTACTATATAAAGAAAAGAAGTTAACCTGGCTCTGATACCACTGTGACGCAACCGCACTCCTCGGATTATGACTATTCTCCTCAGGACCTTCTTTCGTTCATGGCCTGAAGAACTCAATGGTTCTTCTATTTCCCTATCGGGAAATCTGCACCCCACAGGTTTTCTCTGACTGTGATCCTCTCTTCTTTCTTTTGGAGGATCGGCACTCGTGCCTTCGTGAGTTCTCATTTGATCGCAGGACTCTCGAGTCCCCAAGACCCGATGGCTGGCCAACTCACTGACTTTTTCCCTGTCGGGACTCCCACTCTATTGTGACTTCGCTCTGTTGCGACTTCGCTACTCGCAATACCAAGCGCTCGACTCTTCGACTCTCGAGCCCCGATGCGCCGAAACTTCGATACGACCTTGTCGCACTTTCTCTACTTCGCGCCCTCGCTTCTTCATGACTTGGAGTACCCAAGGCTTGGGTCCTCACCTTGCGAACCCCGAGTTCATGAGATATCCCGATCTCTGCCACCTGTCTTCCACTCACTCTTGCGATCTCACATGGCTTACGTCACTGTCAGGATATCGCACCTCACAACTTTGCGGCTTTTGTTGCCAAATCTTTGACACTTCTCTCACAATATCCCGATAGACGATCTCACGAATAATACAACGGCCCTGGCCTACTTGTATCCACGCCCTACCCCTCCTGAGCTTAGAACCTTCAGATGTTCGCACCAAAATATCCTTGCGTCGTGCAAGATCCAACGACCCACGGAGCTTCGCGAAATCTCCTCAAACGATTTCGTCTGTCCGTTCTTCCTTTAATAATTCTGTGAAATGAAACCAGATATTTTCCCACGAAGACTTGTCCACCTGCACACAAATTCTTCAGTGCTTGCTCGAACACTTCAAGCACAACTTCTCTCTGCCATCCTTCCTTGAATTTCGAAGGTCTATCTCTCCTAAGATTCCTTGAAGTTCTCAAATACTTATAAGGAACTTTTCACACACTCCTTGCGGCAAAACTTCAACAATGCCTAAGTGTTGAAATATTTCGACCTTGCGCACTCCTGCAGCAGCGGTCTTTCGATACTTTGCTTAGAATCGCACTCTGAGACTTAGCTTGGCCTGCGCACCCCTTGCACGGCACTGTGCCATTGCACTCCTGAGATGAATGAGAACAAAGATTTCTCTAATTGAACCCTTCTGCCAACACACTCCTTGTGAACAAATTCGACTGCACTCCTTGCAGGAATCCTCTGGCTCACTTAGAGAAACAATTGAAACTCATTCCATCACCCTCTCAGACTTCAATTTAACCATGAAATCACATACACGGAATATAAAAGCAAATGTATGAAAAGAAGCAAATATTCATGAGCATAACATCAATACACAGAGAATAGACACATAACCATGGATTTGAATCAAATCTATCTTCTATTAATTCAATATCTGTACATGAATGTTCTTTACACTGCTCTCTGCTTGTTCTTCTCTTCTTGCTCCTACTCTCGATATGTTACAATGACACAATGAGGGTGTCTATATTCATTTTCCCTCTTGGACTCTAAAGCTATCAAATTTAGAATTAAAATTCCTATCTACTAGTATTAACTATCTTAAATGCCTCATCTACCTAAGGATGAGAGTTATCCACTCAAGGTCCATTACAATATACAAGTGCGTCGTCTCTTAAATGGCTCATATAAGATTTGCGCAACAATCCAAAAGTATTTTGAAAATGTGTGCTGGCTTATCTAGTTGTCTTCCACTCCACGCTAACTCACTTGATGTGTTGGCGATGCTCCTGCATCATAGGGGAGGAGGCGCGTCGCCTCCGGTAGAATCCACACCTGAGGGGTCTAACCCCTAGGGAGATGAGCAGGTTCTCATGACAAGAGCAGATAGCATTTGGTGATGTAGTCAGGATGATGATATCTTTTCAGCGCATGTTTGAGGCACTGATCAGCCATTTGGATAGAGATGAGGCCAGGGTGTCGGCACCCGTTGAGGTTCTGCTGCGTGTACCGGCCATTACTGGTAGCATTCACTACGAACTTGAGAAGGTCAAATTTCTCGAGTTCTTTGGCACCCTGAATGGCGCAGCCGTTGAGGAATGGTTGGAGAATAGGGTGATGTGCTTTGCACTTCGCAATTATACCTCCAACATGAAGGTCTGCATGGCGGTATTTCAATTGAAGGGGAGTGCTCTTCTCTGGTGGAAGACGCTCCTACCATAGTTGAACATGACCATCGAAGACGTGTCAAGGGAACTGTTCGAGGAACGGTTCTGAGAGAGGTAGCTTTCAGAGGAATTCATTGAGTGTCAGCTCAATGAGTTCAATTCCTTACGACAAAGAGGTCATACAGTGCCCAAGTATGAGGCCCTTTTTACGGAGCTGCTCCAGTATGCTATGCACCTTAACATGGAAAAAATTAAGGTCAATAGGTTTATGTTTGGCCTTAATAATAGCCCACGTGCAAAGGTTAGGATTTTGATGCCTCAAACTTTGCACGATGTCGTTCAGAAGGCCCTCATAGCAGAGGAGGATCTTATTACTGGGGGTCAGACCAAGACTCCAGTGAGACTAGTAGGGTAGGGTTCGTCTGGAACCCAGCAGCACCAAACACTAGCGAGACACACGCCAGGATATCGTGGCCTCCAGAGGGGATCCACTTTCACTACACCCGGGCGACCACCGCCTCAGCAGCAGACACCATATCGGGGACCATCGCATCAGTGGTAGTTTCAGCCACGACAGCAACACTTAGGCCTGTTTAGCAGAATAGACTAGGGTTCCAGATCGGTGGGCCGTCATCTTCTACTTCGGGTACCAGGACTACTGGGCCGAAGAAGGGGTGTTGGACGTGTGGGGAGACACACTACCAGTGCGACTATCCTCTGGAGAGGACCAGAGAGTCTGGACCAGCCGAACCCACTACCATGGGAGATATGGGCAAGGCCCATCAAATTCATGCAGTGGTGAATAACCATTAGGCAGAGCATCAGTCGACTGTGCTCGAGATGACGGGTACTATCGCTGATCAGACCCTTAGTATTTTGATATATCCTGATGCTACCGAGAGTTTCATTTCCAGTGCAACACTAAAAAGGATTAAGGTAAAGGTAGTTGAACATGATGAGTTTATCTTTGTGGAGATGGACTCGAGAGCCAAACAGAAGGTTGGAGGAAAGATTATGGGTTGTGTCCTTAACCTGGGAGAGTTTGTCACAAGGTTCAACCTGTACATCATGATCTTAGGATCTTATGATGTCATGATTGGAATGGATTGGTTAGAATCACATGAGGCGATGCTCAATTTTAAGACAAAATGATTGAGCTTGGTTGATGACGAAGGACATATACATGTGATTGTAGGATGGAACTAGGGAGTTTCCTTGAGCTTTGTCTCTTCTTTATAGTTATGGAAGAGTATGTGCAAGGGGTGAAATCTTTATGCGATCCTTGCATTAAACGAGAAGGGAGTAGTGGAAGGTCTGGAACACCTTCCGGTGGTGAAGGAGTTTGCAAAAGTATTTCTAGAGGAGTTACCTGGGATGCCGCCAGAAAGAGAATTGGAGTTTACCATAGACCTAAAACCGGGGACTAAACTGATAGCAAGAACACCTTATCGGATGTTGACCCCGGAGTTTCAAGAGTTGAAAATGAAACTGAAGGAGTTGCTAGAACTAGGACTGATACGTCCTAGTGTGTCACCATGGGGTGCACCTATTATTTTCATACGAAAGAAGGATGGATCATGGAGGCTTTGCATTGACTACCGTCAACTGAACAAGGCCACGATCAAGAATCAATATCCCTTACTGAGAATTGATGATCTGTTCGATCAAATGAAGGGAGCAACAGTGTTCTCCAAGATTGATTTGTGATCAGGGTATCACTAGTTACAGATCAAGGAGGATGACTTCCCTAAGACAGCTTTTAGGATGAGGTTTGGACATTACGAGTTTATTGTTTTATAGTTTGGACTGACAAATGCCCCAGGAGTATTTATGAGTTTGATGAACGGGGTTTTCCGAGAGTACTTGGACAAGCTTGTCCAAGTGTTGATTGACGATATTTTAATTTACTCTCGTACGGCGGAGGATCATGACGATCACTTGCACTTGGTACTACAGTGTTTACAAGAGCACAAATTGTTTGGGATGTTGTCCAAATACTATTTTTATCCATCGAGGATTCACTACTTAGGGCATGTTATCTCCGGCAAAGGCATCATCATGGATCCAGCCAAGGTTGAGGCTATTATGGAATGGCCTGTGCCGACGAATGTCACAGAAGTGCATAGCTTTATGGGTTTAGTAGGATACTATCGACAGTGTGTCAAGGGATTTTTGAAGATAGCAAATCCGATCACAGAATTGCAAAAGAAAAACTTGTTGACAATAGCACTGATACTAAAGGTCCCTGACATGGATGTGGACTTCTTGGTATGCACTGACGCATCCAAGGAAGGTTTAGGTGGAGTCTTGATGCAAGACGGATGGGTGATTGCCTACATTTCGAGGAAACTGAGAAGGCATGAGGAGAACTACACGACACACAATTTTGAGTTATTAGCCATCATATATGCCTTGAAGGTTTGGAGACACCACCCTGTTGGATGACAATTTGAACTAAGGACTGATCATTGTGGACTAGAACACCTTTTTGCGCAAAGCGACCTGAACGCGTGACAATGGAATTGGTCAGAATTGCTTAGAGAGTACGACTTTGAGATTACTTACATAAAGAGAACAGTGAACCGATTGGTGGATGCTTTGAGTGAAAAACCACACATCTTTTCGGTGTTGCCTCTTCAAACAAATCTATATGAGAATATTCTCACTTTATAGTGTGACAATGACTAGTACAAAGAGGTCGAGGGTTTTATCAAACAAAACACAATGATGGTACCACGATACAAGGGATTTTCATTTGATAGCGATGGTTTATTGCGATTTAAAATTCAGATTTACGTACTGCCAAATGACGAGTTGAGGATGTTGATCCTGAGCGAGGCTCATAGAGCAGTTTACATGGCTCTCCTGGGAGTCATGAAGATGAGGGCAGACCTTAAACCCTTATTCTTCTGGAAGGGAATGAAAGCCAACATAGTCAACTATGTGGCCAGATGTCTAGAGTGTCAGTAGGTAAAGGCTGAACATAGACACCCAACATGATTACTTCAACCACATGCCATCCAAGAATCGAAATGGGGGGTTATTTTGATGGATTTTATTGTTGTATTTCCATTGACGACAAGGAGACATGACTCAATTTTTGTAGTAGTAGACTCTCTGATGAAGAGTTCTCACTTTATTCCTTTGCGTATGATGTATCAGGCACTTGACATTGCTAGAGTTTTCATCAGTGAGATTGTGAGCCTGCATGGCATGCCTAAGAGGATTATATCCAATCAAGGATCGGTGTTTACCGGACAATTTTGGACGAGTTTCCAAGAGGCCTTGGGAACCCAAGTTAACTTTACTACTGTGTATCACCCAGAGACAAAACGAATGAACCAAACCTTGGAGGACATGTTGCGCATGTACATGATGGACCAACAAAAGCGTTGGGAAGAATTCTTGCCACTAATAGAGTTCGCTTACAACAACAGTTACCAGAGCACCATTAAGATGGCGCCTTTCGAGTTTCTTTATGGGTGACCATGTCGGATGCCCTTGAGTTGGGATCAGCTTGAGGATAGGGTCCTGGTGGGACCAGAAGTAATCCATGAAATGGAAGAGAAAATGAAAACCATAAGACAAAGGATTAAAGAAGCATAGGATCGACAGAAGAGTTATACCGATGCGCACCGAGTTGACCGTAGTTACGAGGTTGGCGATCGAGTCTTCTTGTGGGTTAAACTGGATAATATTTCGATCAAGTTTGGAAAGGGAGCTAAACTCTCTCCTAGGTTCATGGGACCTTTTGAGATTATGGATAAAAGGGGCCTGTGACCTATCGACTAGCCTTGCATTATTCTTTGAGGCGTATGCATGATGTTTTTCATGTATCTATTTTGAGACATTATATTAGACTTTAGTGATCCTACACATGTGATTGACATAAGTTCCTTGCAAGTATCAAATGAGGGAGCGCTCATGAATGAGTTGTTCCACATCTTAGATCATTGTGTTCGACAGTTATGACGTTGAACAGTAGACCAGGTCAAGGTCCAGTGGGACAATTATAGTTCGTACTTGGCAACTTGGAAGGACGCATATGATATGCGCCAACAATTTCCATTTTTTTTTGATAGATAGACATATGATACTATGATACACTTATTTTGGCTTTTATACTATGAAACTTTAGGACAAAGTTTAGACTGAGAGGGGGTGTATGTAACATCTCTCTCTTGCGCACTAAGAAAACTTATTCTTTGAGGACACTTGCTCGCAAGTGATCCAGACTATTATGATATTAAAACATTTGTCCTTGATTATGATGCATTATGGTAGATGACATGATGTTTTACTACTTTGACATAGATAGGTGCTATTGACTTGGTTTTACTGAGTGTGCAGGGTTTTGGACCTTGAGGATGTAGAGGCATCGATGGAACCCCTTGGACTCCGGATTGAGTCAGGGAGTGTGCTTTTGGGGTTGATTTATTTACTGTGATATTACATTGATTTGATGATATGATGTGGACATGTTCTAACACGATTGTTGATGATGTAGGCTGATGATAGCTTGCCAACTAGACTCACATATGGAGTAAAGGGGCCACACACGACTACCAGAGAGGTTGAGGGAGAGGTGTGGACAACAGCCCTGCCATAGCCTACTAGCACTCCCGTCATGGCTCGAACTGTAGGTTAATGATTACCTAGTTCGAGAGGATCCATGATTCCATGAGGGAAGACTGTGACAATCACTCACGATGATTCTAAAGGGTGTGCAATAAGGCGGGGGCCTTATTCCTTAGAATCCCTTAGTCTCCCACAAGTTCACCTGGTGGAGTGTTGACTCCAGGGGTTATTGATTTCTACCAACCAGTCAAGAGGCGAGTGGCACCCTTAGAGCACGTGGTGCATCGTGAAGAGCACATCGCACGAAAGAAACACAAGGGGAAAGTGGCACCCTTGGGGCACGTGGTGCATCCTGAAGGGCACATCGTGCAAAAGAAACAAACGAGGGGAGTGGCACCTTTGGAGCACGTGGTGCGTCCTAAACGGCACATCGCGTGGATGATGATGAAGGAACAAACCTAGATGGCCCTAAGACATTTAACACATTAATAAATTCTTAAACAACTTCCCTAATTAAATGTTGCCCAGTTTAGAATCTAAATCCTAAGTCTAAAACTTCTCTAGGGGTAAAATTTGGTCTAACCTTAAGAAAAATACCCTATAAAAAAATAAAAAATAAAAAAGTTTAAACTAAAAACCACTGAAGTAATAGTTTTAGTCTTCATAAAATTTTTGGGGTAAAATGCAGAGAGTAAAAATTTAATTAAAATAAGTGGATTTAAAATTGTAAAGAAGAATTTAATTGTTTAACTTGTGAAAGTGTAAAAGGTATTAAATTATTAATAAAAAGGAAAACAAGCTAATTTGCGCAACTACCATTTTTGGCTCTAATAAAAAGGAGAAAGAAGGGAATAATAAAATTTAGGAAAGTAAGGAATGGAGGAAACATAATAAAGGAAAGAAGGGAACTTATGGTAAAATGTGATGTGAACTTAGTAAAGAATTTGCAATAAAGAACCTTCTAAATTGAACTAAATTAGCAACATCATTTTAGGGAAAGTATTTAAAACCTGTAAGGGAATCTAGGAACACCTAGGAGTAAATTTAGGAGCAACTCTAGGTGGGTGAGGGAAATGAGACAATTAATAAATTAAAGAAAATAAATTTTGGAGGAAAGTGGGGGATAAATGACACTTTTACGATGGAGAATTTTTAGAAGATTTTCATTAAAACATAAATTAAAAGAGATTTAGGGAAAGTTTCGAAGTTATAAAACTCTATAAAAGAGAGGAAGGAGGAGGAAGAAGGGGATCAGTTGTTAGCATAACATTACACTGCTGGATTTGTGACTTGACTGATTACTTGGGGGGAGTTGGGTTTTCCTAGCTCGTATAGGAGTGGTAGCTCGGCCTTGCTAGGAGAGATGGGAGCTAGACATACCATCTGGATACTGCGTGGCCTCTTTGCGGATTGGGGGGCTAAGGGGGAAGCAGAGTACCCCTAGTGTTGGCTGGGAGGTACCAGTGAGGTCTCGACGGTCGGTGAGCGGGAGCAGCATGGAGCGCACAAACATCCTTTGAGGCAAGCGATCAGGAAACGGTATGCTCGTCTATTTGTAAAGTAGAATGCATTAGGAATTTATGCTTGACCTGTATGTTGATTGTAAATGGATGAATTATGCCTTGAGTTTTTTCCCATTTGATTGATGGCCTAAAATTTATTTTGGTCAACATTCTGGTTTGGGTTTTACTGTTCCTTGGTTGGCATCTTTATGCTTATGCATTACTCTTTGTGTTGCATTTTCCGGATTGGTATTTCTGCATTTAAATTATTGCCGCATAATTTTACAGTCTTGATAATTACCGTTATAGTTTCTAACATCTCCACGTGCCTCTCTTTTATTTTTCCACTTCAAGGTTTGACAACGTAGGCTTTTGTGCATTTAGAAAGATCAGTCTAGCTTTTTCGAAAATGGTTTTTATATATATGTAACTTATTTCTTACAATTATGGCAATTTTGTTTTCATGAATGGTTATAGTGAAACCGTAGCTGGAATTTTCTTGGGTAAATTGGTTACTGAAATTTAGTTGTCGACATTTTTGTTTTCATAAATGGTTACAGTAAAATCGTAGTTGGAATGTTGTTGGGTAATTTGGTTACTAAAATTTAGTTTCTGGCATTTTTGTTTTGCCTCTGTAACCGTGGTTGAAAGCCATTTATTTTCTCCCCTAATTTCTGTGTGGAAATCGGTTCTTGGCCTCTGCAACTATATTAAAACTATCTAATTCGACCCTGCAATGAATACCTTACCTTCTTGCCTCTGCAGTCCTGAAGATATCCATCCCTTCCTATTCGTTCCTGCTACGTGGGGATGCCTTTGCAAAAACTGCATTTTCAAGGCACAAATCAGTTTCTTGTGCTCAAATACAAAAAAATTTAATCACAACTAGGATTTTTTTTTTGCCAACAAAACGTTCCCTAAGGTATCAATGCCCAACAAAGAATAGAGAAGGTTATGGCCTACAGGAATTTGAGTAGATTCGTTTTTTGTTTTCTTCAATTTTTTTTTCATCTCGATGTTATGGATGTAGTAAATATAATAATTTATATAAGATATTAGTTAATCCAGACTCCAATTGGCATTTATACCAAAACATTCTATGAAGGCTTTTCATGGCGATCTCCATAGACCTCTCCCTACACATTCTTGACACACACACGGACTTTGCATTCACCCTGTCTTGGTGATTTTAATCCATGTTTTCAGTTCATTGAGGATGAATCTACCTCCACAACTTATGGCCTTTTTCTAGCAGATTTTCCATGTGAATTTAACCCTTCTGACCTGCATAATGCCTCTGCAATTCATTAGATTAATGGAAAATGTTAAGTTGCTATTTTCCTATTCCAATGACTACGAATTTATTTTAGTTTACCTCAATTGCGGTGCATTTTTCAATACGAATTCCTATATTTATTTGATGGTGAGTTACCATTTTACCGGTTGTGTTCCACCCATTCGTCACCACATCATGGATTGCTTGACTGGCATTGTCTGGATTGGCTCGATTTAGCAGCGACCTTCTACCTTGGTTATTTGTGTTTTTCCCTTGGATTGGTAGCGAGTCTTATACCTGGATTAACTACGTTTTGACTCGTGTAAAGTCATCATTTACCTTTTTTTCTCCTTGGGTACGTATGATAGTTCTTTAAGTTGACAAAAAATTGACAGCATTTTTAATGGATAGGCAAGACAACAATTTGGGGGCAAAGTTCCAAGGTTGAGTTACTTAACCAATTGTTCCACTTAACCAATTGATAATAAGTAAATTATATTACTTAACCAATTCTTCCACTTGATAATTGGGAAAACAAACTAATTTATTTAGGATCAGGCAAAATCCATTATCCATTCATACTAGTATTTATTTGAATGTGAAGTGTAGGTATTTTGGAAACAAAAGTGATCAATTGTAAATAGTAAAAGGGTGAAGTGAATGTGTAGAAAGATAAGTTGTAATGTGTTGTCATTTTATTGCAAGGTTTCTATTTTGGAATTTAATGATGTTATCATTTTGGGAATGTTATTGTAACTCTATTGTTAATGGCCACCTATAAGATATAAGGTGATTGTTAACTTATTGCAAGGTGAGTGTGATATAAATGAAATATTGTTATTATGTGTTACATTATCAATTATGTAATGAATGTTGATGTTGATACTAATATTTAGGGTAATGCTAGTTTTTAAATACTATTATTGTTCATGGTAAAGTTAATGTAATGTATTGATTAAAGTTAATACTAAGGTTTATGGCAAGGTTAAATTTCTATGTTATTTTGTTTTATGGAAATGTTAATGTAATGATTATAGATAACTTATAAGGTGCAAGGTGGTCATCATTTTATTTAGATATTGTAAATGTAATGTGGTTATTTTGTAGGGTAACTATGTTGAAATTTAATTACCATTGATAACAGGTACCATGTAGTGTCTTGAACTAAGTTCAATAAGTTAGTATGATTCAGTAAATGGGGATTTGTGATTAACTGAATTTACAATATTTTAGGGTTGGGTAACTCATCGATTAATGGAATTTAAATGGAGTATTGGGTCTGTAACTAATGCCAATTGAGTCATAGAAAATACCTTGTCTTAACAATGGTGGATCATTCTCAGAGTCCTTCTGACTTGTGCATTCAATAGAGGACATGGTTGTTCATTTAATAATTGTTGTACTTGGATGTGGTCTTTTATTTTCTTGGTCTACTTGTGGCGAGAAAGATGTAGACACCTCCACATTCCTCAGAACAGTCGCCAGCCCTGAGACCTTAAATGGTTAAAATCGACGAGAACTTGGGCTTGACTATTGCTTATGTGTCTTGGAGGTCCTAACCATTGCAGGGTAGGATGGGCAGGTAGTCAGTCTTATTTATAGTCGATGGATCGTCGTTAAATGCATGCAATTACTTGTTGTGTGTCTTATGTCATCTTGATGTGTTCATCGTGGTTTGTGTCTTGTTTGTCGTTAGGTGGTGATGTAGAGTTGAATGTGTTTGTTTCCCTTGTACACGCGTGCACACACTGTTAAAAAAAAAAAATTTGCACTTGTTAAGAGGTTGGTTGTCATAATGAGGAGGTTTGTTACATAAATAATGATTAGTATTAATAATATTAATTATTTTTTTATTTATTAATTAATTTTTTATAACTTTTGATTGATTAATTAATTAATTAATTACATAACACATTCAATGTTTTGGGTAATAAATTAAGGGGATTAATAACTTTAATTTAATCCTGATGAAACTTTACATATGACAGGTTAAGGATAAGATAATAAAGGAGGGGTTAAGGTAATTAATGGAGGGGAGGAGAGTCGGTGAAGGGAAGATATGACATGGGAAGAGTCCTACGAGAGGGCATTATGAAAATTGATGAAGGAAGAATTATTGGAGAGGAGAAGACTGTATTTCTGGTTTGGATATTTTCTAGTGTTGGGAGTTTGGTTTTGGGGGTTTTTGTGAATCATTGCAGGGGGCTCCAGGTTGCTGGGGGTTTTGGGCATGGGGGCCAGAATTCCTTACGGTATCCTGGAGTTAGGGAGCTGGACAGGCTGCTCCTAGTTGGTTGGGTGGTTAGTCAATTTTTGGGAAAGGTTGGGTTAGTGCATCAGGCTGGGCAAAGCAACAGGGAAGGGACAACTAGATCAACGGGAATTAGCATCAGGAAAAGGTGTTTTTATTCTGTTATGTAATTTACTAGATTGTTGTTCATTAATTAATTTAACCTACTTATATGTTGAATGAAATAAATTACTTAGTCTTTCTGCGTAGAAGTAATCTTATTTGTTAAAATTTATGAGATTTAATATTATTTGTTTCAATTTATGGATTTTATTAGACTTAAATTAATTTGGTCCCTACAACACTTAATCCAGACCTTGAAACAGAACTAAATTTATGAAAAATTTGAATTTAAGTTTTGGAGGAAGAAAATCGATTTTAGAATGGTTAATCCTTAAGGAAAGGAAAGTAAATAAACAGATAGGCACTTAGGAAGGCCAATTTATTGTTTCATCCCCAAATTTGTTCCATGAATTATAATACTTCAAAATTAAAATTCAGAAAATAAAAATAAACATAACAAAAATCGCTCAATTAAATTCTGATATTTTTTTCTAAAAGATAACAAGTAAATCCACAACTACAGAGTTGCAATCCTTGACATAAATTGCTAAAGAACAAAATTTAGAATCTTCTATAGTGAATCAATAGAACACCCAATATGGATTTATAAAGTTTAAGACATTTAAAGAGGAATCGATCACTCAAAAGGTAAATTTCTAGGTTATTCAAAAGATGGGGCAGTAGGCACACAGAGTTACAAAATCCCATTCATAGAAAAATTAAAGCATGGAATTCAATTTGGATTCGTATTTATACAAAACATAAGGAATTCACCCAAGGTTAACTCATCGACTTGCATTTAATAAGTGAAGTCTCCTATCATTTTTATATTGAAATCATAATAATATTTAGAACTGTACATGATTTTACATTTCTCAAATGCCAATAAAAAATCAAGAACAAGCATCAAGAAATAAAACTACATAGTCACCAATTTGACTGAATGAAATGAAAAAGGAAAATAATATGAATCTATTCATTAAATTGGTGCACAGCCTAATATGAAATTCAATCCGTTCATGGATCCAACACCTAATCTGACCCCTATTCCGACCCTTGATCTAAAACTAATTTCTAAGAAAATCAAAAAAAATATTACAGGAAGAAAAATGAGATTTTGAAAATGATATGAGTTGCAAATAATAATGGAAGAGATTCAAGGCACAAGAGGAGATCGTTCAAGATGATCAAGGCTAAAAAAAGACCCAAGAGTTAGAAATGGATTGAATTAAATGAAATAAAATCATAAAATTCTTGTATCCGCAAAAAATGATTTTTAGAGATATCAACAATTCGAAAATGAAAATTCTACAACATACCCAACAGACATCAATTCCATCACTGACAATGTTGGTAACAAAAACATTTAAATATTACAAAAATAAGTAGAGACCCATACATTCAATCCTAACAAGTAGTTTAACTTGCAACAATTAGAAAAATCTTTGTTTTCTTGTACATGCAATAATCCTTACAAGGCCCTCATGAATTTCTCAATTCAGAATTTCAGAAGGTTGACGTATTCCCATAATATTCCTAAATTCGAATATAGAATTACATACACTAGGGTCGTTACATACGTCCACCCTTCAGGAAAATTCGTCTCGAAGTTAAGGTATCTTATGGTACAATGGACAAGAAACATGGTTCACACATTCATAACAAGTAACTGACATTATTAGTAAGTCAGTCAAGAAAACTCATACATACTAGTGTATATGTACAAGAAATGCATGTGTAGCTAGTACATGCAAATCTCATGCATGTAGTAATAATCAAAACTGCGATCCTTTAGTAATTTATGTATGCATCAAATCCAGTCAGTAAGACTAGTCTTTTATAAAAGACAACAAACCAATCAATTGTTTGAGAAATCCTTTAATTACTATTATCCAGTTCAACAATTTTATTTTAAACAAATTTGGTTTAGTTACATAATAATGAATATTCATTTCTTTTTTTTTTTGAAGGAAAAACATTAACTTCCACCACAAGACAGATCTCCATACTTTCTCAACTATTACTACTCATCCTTCCTCCCTAACCTACTTCCATCTCCATTCCTATCCTTCCTCTACTAGACTATCTTGGAGCATCAACTATATTGACCTAACTCCAAATGGAACTTGTAAGTGGAAGTATCGCTATCTCGACCAAGCTTCCCTAGCAGGCATCTGACAGTCATCATCACACATCTTAGGGAGCGTGAACTAACACCGTCCTCCCATGACTTCAAGTTTCAGAGGATACACGGTGGGAAATGCCTCCACCCCTCCTAATCATAACTAGGGTCCACACCCTACAATGGAGGATACACGGTGGGAAATGCCTCCACCCCTCCT
>ML785752.1:700167-719909 GCA_009831015.1 Picea engelmannii | reverse complement strand
CATTTAAAGAGCATCAATGCCACAATACTAGTAAATTACACCAACACACAAAATTTTGTAAATATCAACATCCATAAAAAAAAGTAAATATATTTGTATATACTACCAAAGATCTCAAATGATGAATAAATCCAAGGGATTTAAGAAAGTGTCATAAGGTATTTACAAAACTATTAAAAATAGAGCTTCAAATGGAACTTTTTGCTTTGCTAGTCAATGGAATGGATATGTTATTATGTGTTGAATCGTGTAAAAAGTCAAATAGTCAATTAGGTCAGAGTGCGACTAAGTAGGAAGTTTTGTTAGGAAGTTTCACTAGGAGATAACCGACCTAATATGGAAGTGATAGATTTACTGAACTATGCATAATTGACTTGAATATCACATTGAGATAATTAATGGAAATAATGGATGCATGTTTCTAGAACATGTCAACAAAAACCTAAAAGGTTCTAAAGAATGTTTATTGGTCAATTCTTCATGTAGTATGGTCTATGAGTAGTTGAATGGTTGAGGACCAAGTTGATTGGGGTTCTTGTTAGAATAACACTCAATGTTACCATGGAATAGATCAATCCTAATGGTTTCTTTGAGGGTGCATATATTAACTTCATTGAATTGACAAAATGTACAAGGGATTACAAGATCAAAAACAACATGTGTATGGTGCATCAACAATAAATATTGAACCAATTCATTGTCATTAGGAAGTGGGCATCAAATGACATGTAGAAGTTGAATTGATTCTTCAAGTGGCATGCAAAGAAGAGGAACAATTGTAAGTATCTCTTAGAGATGGGCCATAAGAATATGAATTGCTAGAGATTGAGAGAGGGAGGTAGAAGTTTGAAGATTACAATTGAGAAATGATGCAATTATAGGTCTCTACAATTGGAAAAGACCACCAAAGTGGGAGATTGGTTACTTCTTGAGTAGTTTACTACACAAGTAGGTCACTCATGTCTTACAAAAATCCAATAAGTTGTCAATTTGAATTTATGTTATATGAATATAAATATCATCAATAAGATAAGTATTCAATAATTTTGGTCAATATGTGTGAAGTAATAAAAGAGTATAATAATTAGTTCCCATCTAAGACTCTTTTATTTCTATAAATTAGACTTTATCATCCAAAATGAAGTATTCGTTACAACTATTCCTTTAGTCAAAGGGTCTCTACAATTGGAAAAGACCACCAAAGTGGAAGACATTGGAAAAGACCACCAAAGTGGGAGAATAGTTCCTTTTTGAGCAATTTACTACACAAGTAGGTCACTCGTGTCTTACACAGAGATGTGACCAAGACTTATGACAATATGTAGGACATGTGAAGCATAGAGAGAAATTTACTTACCCATTATCATTAGGTCTCACTAGATGGTTTCAAGATGTGTTTTGTTAATCTAGTCCAAATATAAATGACTCTTGGCAGTCAATATTTCTTTCTCTTGTTATAAAATGAAGAACATGGAAAAATGCAAAACTTGCATGAATTACATAATCATGTTAATCATTGAATTTTTGAATGAAATTTTTGTTCGAGGCCATAACTAAGGGAACATATATCTAGGAATCAAATCCAATATAGGGCCATCCATGCTCAAAGTAGTGTGGTTGGATGAAATACATTCCATGTCATTTTCCTTGCATCAACAATCAAAGGAATTGTCTCCTTGGGAAAATTGGCATTCATAAATGCAAGGTGTCTAAGGGATTGAGAGAATTCTTCCTTGTACACACAACAAACATACCATATGCATTCACTTGTTGAGAAGTGGTGCAATGGCGGTATTCTAGGTGTTATAGCTCAAGGTATCCAATGGATTTTATTTATAATATGAGAATCTCATCTAATAAGAACATCATTTCATATGCAGAACTCTTTAAATATCCTCAATATTGAATATAGTTTATAATCTACTTGCATTGTTAAATCCATACAATCTTGATAATTAATATAATCAAAATATTTTGAATACATTTTATAATATAGATTCACATTATTAAAACCTACAACCAATGTTTTGTAGTTAAGTGCAAAAAGATTGAAAACAACATAACTTATGAAAGAGTTTTAATATAATTTAATGGTAAACAAGGCATTGGAAGATACTTTGTAAGCTAAACTTTGTAAGAAACTTATGATACTCTAATATTGCATATGTAAACTTATGAGAGGCTTTTGGAATCATACCTCCTCTAGAAAAGGACACGGGCCAAAGGGTTGAAGATCTTGAATTACTAAAGGCGATACGCCTTACTGTCGTTAACCATTTATTGATGTAACATCCAGTATGACATTTGGGAGCTTATTCACATTTTTTGTATACTGCCAAAGCATCGTATATCAATTTGTATTGTATTTAACTATAATAGAATTGTATTATATTTAACTTTAATAAGAGTTGTTTATGAATACCACTGCTTTCTTGTAGTAATCATAGTAATAGTCCTTAGTTTCCCATATGATTAGACTGAGTTGGTTCAATGCTAATACACATGATAACACATATTAGAACATGAGTTATCAACATATTTGTGACCAATCAGAATTAAGTAAGTTTGTTCATTCATGTATGCTCTTCACTTCCATGGATATTTTTCTATTAAATTTCAAAGTTTTAAAATGTATTAACATAATATTTCCTTAGTTTTAAAAAGAAATATTCACTCCAAGTTAAATATTTCTTTCAATCTTAGTTCTTAATAGGATCCACACTGGAACATATTATTATAGACTCGTATAATCAATTCAATTTGACTTCCAAGAAATTTTCTCATATATTGTTTCCATATTTCAACCTTAGACATTAGAAAAGTGGCATTCCACCTTTAGACAATTACATCCCTCTTGTAGTAATACATCCCTACGCTCTTGTATTAGGAAGGGATTGGGCTAAAATTGTTGATTTTCACTTTTTATCAATAATTGGTTTTCTCTCATTTCTCCCTCGTAAAATTATGACTATTACCTTAATTAGTCCTTATTATTCTTATTATCAAGACCTTGGATCCTCTTATGATTGATGCTTAAAGTTTTTTATTGTTTCAATCTAATTGTTTTCAGTGAGAAGTTATAATATATTTTGGAGGAATTTATTTGTCCATTAACTTATTTATTTATTTGATGCATTTCCTTATTTAAATGAGGTATTATGTGTGCAAATATATCATTGATATACTTTTTTTTAAAGATGGTACATGAGATTCATCCTATTATTTTTTGCATTGTATGTACCAATGGAAATTATTGATGAACTTGAAGATCATGTGTTCGTTTAATGATGTTACAAAAATTGTAACATCCAAATATTCTACGGGCCCTATAATTTAACTGCTTGCAGGCTAATAAGATACTCAGTTTGGTTTAAATCCTAATGGTCAATATGCATCATTGTTGTTATAAAAGTATTTCAATAAAAGAGGTAGTGACATTGTTTTTAGTCATTCGTAATCTATCAAATCAATCTAGTGAGCCCATTAGATCTTTTTCTTGTTCTAAGGATTTGTAGTGGGACTCACTATTCTATTATATCAACCCGAACACACATTCAATTCTCTTATCATTGCTCAAATACAAAAATCACTCACAATCAAATCTGATTGACTTCAACTTGATTCATGGGTTTGGGTGGATATATAACATGGTCAATGTTACATTAATGAAAATAGGTTAAAATAACAACATTGAAGATCAATGTGCAGCATGAGATCTCTCATAGAAGCATAATTACGTAATTCTCATAGAAGCAGAAAATTGAATTATTCTCACTAGAAGCATAATCACGATTGGACTGAGATCTCTCATAGAAGTAGAAAATTAAATTATTCTCACTATTTAAGTAATAAACAAGAATATAAAAACTCCCATGGAGGATACTAGTTACCTTACTTCCAACACGCTGATAAAGTCTAAACCTAAGGGATATAAGAGTAGGCCGTGGTGATCCTCTTAGCCCAAGAGGACACTCGATGGAGTTATTACCAAAACACTTGAAGTAGGGTGTTGGTGAGCAAGCGCAAGGTGATTTACCAAATCAAATTATATAATTTTATTTAAGCTGGCCTGACTCTCCTATCTAAGACGAAGATGTAAGAGCATCATAATACATGAGGCCAGTTGAAATGCAAGATAAAAATCATTCTTCCAATACACACAGAGACACTCAACCCCAGCCCCCCAGCCAACTATCATCTCCGAGGGCAAGGGCGAGTCAACCAAGGAAAGGAGGCGGTCAACTAGAAGCGACAAAGGTATTTAAGGAAGGCAGAGTGAGACTCAACCTAGGCGCAACGAATGTTGGGTCAAGCGTTTATTAAAACGTAGGGAGGGAAGCCAAGCCCGCGAATCACTGAGTTATAAAGAAATGGGTCGTTGGGCAAGGAGAGAGGGGGCAATGCCTTGGGTCACCCAACGCAAGGCACACGACCCTGTACAGTGCAGAGATACCACACTAAACCTGCTGAGGGACTTCGAAATCGTTGGGTGAATTTACTGAAAGGAAGAGGTAAAATTTAAGTTTTTAACCATGCAGACGCAGGGATCTCCATCGAAATAAGTTGCACAGAGATACAAAATGGCTATGAGTGAGAAGTAACAGCTGGGCAAAACAAATTCGTGTAGGTTCCTCCACACTCAGAGTAGGATGTCCCAATCAAACGCAGAGGCAAGGAGATTAGTAATTTCATAGAGGTCAAGGTTTGCATTTGCTGTGTAATACAAGGTAAACGCCGGGCCAAATAAGGACGAAATTGTTGAGAAGGGAAGTACCAACAACACATAGCATTTAATGGATTTGCACTGTGTAAGGTTATAATTTCGCAGAGCTAAGTAAAATGCATTTGCTGAGCAAAAGCATACAAATAACGCAGAGAAGGATACGTACTGCGCAAAATTATTGGCACAAAGTATTTAATTAGAAATATAAATTCTTGGCACAAAGTATTTAATAGCACAGTCCAATCTTGATTAAAACTAAAATTAGAATTAGAAATATCAACTCAAAGTATTTAATTTTAATTTTAAATATTCAAACTAAAATTATATCCTAGTGATTGGAAAAATACTTGGAGTTCGACACGCCCACGCTCATCACAAACGCCAACACGACCTGTGCTCACGACCTGCGCTCACGACCTCTGCACTCACAGTTGGCAACAGAATTCGTAAAACGACAACAAAGTTCATAAAACGTTTCAGAATCGATGTGTGGTTGACATATAAACAAGCTTTTGGCCGAAAGATTGTTCGGTCGAAAGATAGTTCGCCTGAACAATAGTTTGGCCGAAAGAGTATTTCGGTCAAAAAATCTTTCGGCCGAAAGAGTATTGCTAGAAAGAAAATATCTAACCGACTAAATTTTTACACACAAATTGAGGGTGCGGTCAATACACCATTCGATTTGACATTTAATGTTTTGGCCAAAAAATAGTTCGACCGAAAACAATATCTTTCGGCCGAAAAATAATATTAGTTCAACCGAAAAAAAGTTTTTCGAAATTTTGGAGACCCGATTGTCATGAAAGTGTAACCCGCTTCCGTGATTTCACCCTGTTCATAAAATTAATTAATCCATAACCATTCTATATCAAACGCAAAAGATCCAACACCAACCAAATAATCATTGTGCTCAATTTAACAACCACTCAATCAATTTTCTGTATTACTTGCTAACTGTTCACAATTAAATCATTAACATAGTATCATCAAAACAAGACAATATGCCTTCCACAACAACCTATAAGAGTTTTGTTTCTTTCCAATTGTCCCAGTTAATACTTAAAACAATTTATAAATGAACACACAATCACTTGTTCCAATCTATTCTATCAAAACATCAACCACTGTCCATGAATCATTTCTTCAAACACAAACACTAAAATCACACCTGATCTCATTCCTCAAGTTCATTTAACAATTAAATCACAATGAGAGCATATTGTCAAAAAATCTGTGTCCATCTCTGGTGGCACAATCAAGTAATATCCAAGCATATAGAGTGGATGGCCATGCCATAATTACCACGATTGGAATACTCCCCTTTGGAAATTTAAAACCCACAGTCACAACAATCATTAACTCAACCTAACATGTTGTAGGAAGGCCAGATATACCCACGCATTACACACAAATAATTGTTGTGATTTATTAAATTAAAACTAATGTTGAGTTAACAAATCCATAATCATAATGTAAAAGACAATGACTGCACAATCTCATTTCTCTAATCAACCAATTAACCATGTTGAGCTTATCAATTTGACTCTTATAATAACCAGTTGTAGTGACTAACTACCAATAACCAAAACCACTATCAACATAATCAACAGGGACGAGCCTACAATAGAACATTGTCGACGACACACCACCAACTTATAAAAATCAACAACATACTTAATAGGACATAATGGTTCCCTCTATCAAAAACTGGTCTTGAAAAGTCAAGGATTTTCTCTGTGGACCAACACAAGTAGATCAGAGTCAACCCCCAACATCACGTGAGAACCTCTGAAACCAACAGTGCTCACAGAGGGTATACCACCAATAAATTTGCAGATAGGGTGAAAATTCCCGTGGTAAGAGAAACTATGAACAAAGGAGCAAGGGTTTCATTTTGGTCCTGTAACAACACTTAGAACACGCAGGGTATAACCCTCATGGTTTTCCCAATCAACCAAAGAATGCTGAAATAAAACAGAGATGAGAAATAGAAATCAACCTTGAGCAAGACCTTTGGCATAGAAGCCATCATAACCTATTGTGAAAACAATAGTAACATGAATGAACCCATACCAAGTGAAACGATACGCAGTGACACAAAGTGTTACAACCCAACAAAACCCCATAAGAGAAAACAACTGGGCATGGTGACAAGAATGCATGGAGACAACGAACCAATCTGGACCGAATGAAAACCCTTCAACCAAGACCAATAAAGATGACAAAGAGCCTTCATGGCTTCTAATACTTAGAATGATCAATGAAACTATGACTTCCAACATTATTGAAATAAAACCACACCAGTGATTCATTCTAGAAAAATATAAAAAATTTACATAGTTGCGAGACTTAAGAAAAAAATAAACCCATACATCACAGAACCAATATCTATTTCATCACTAGAGTGGGTTCATGGATGGTGAAAAGACATACCTGTAACCACAAAAACCTTAAAAATGCGAGCTTGGTTGAGCAATCCTTCCTCTGCCTGAAAATCATAGCTTAACCACAACAAACACAATTGAACAATAGCTAGGGTGACAGCTAGTGGGAGGGGTATGGAGTGATATCTAGTAAATGCACGTCGCCTCTAACCTCATTCATTCAATTCCTTAGTACATGCTAGCCCACTAATCTGTTAATTCATTTCAATTAAACCATGCATCGAAACCAACATCCACTACTTGCCAAAAAAGCCACCATATTAACCATTGCCAAACATACCTTAATGCCTATCAAACGTGCCTTCAGATGACTGAATACATCACATAACTATTTACACCATTAGTTTGTATTAACACCATTCCCCTTAACTCCAAATTTATAGTGCAACATTGTAGAACATAGTAGCATAGTTCCTCTCTTGTGGAGTTTTGTTCATATAGTTTTATTTCTTTTCAATTGCTCTTATTTGTTGTTACTAACATGTATTCTTTGAAGGTGGCACAAGTAATAATTCAAAATAGTAAGATAACAACGGATATCATAAGCCATTTTAGCATGACATTAGAGCCTATAGAACCGAACAAACATGCATTATCCATCATACATTTCTCGCAAATAGAACCAACATTGATCATCAATCATGTTCAAACCTATAAGCAGTGTTGAACATAAGTAAAAACATCGAATAGGAACCAGATCTGATCCTCCATTCTACAAGGGTGTCCCACCTACTAGTATTATATGTATCATTGGCTTATAATTAATAAGCTTTAGCAATACTTTGTGGGAGAAATCCTCGTGGCGATTTTAATCGTCAACAAACCGTTGACTCCATAAGGAAATATGTTTTCAACAAACTTAGAACTCAGAAATCATGGTTTCGCAGACCAAGAAAAACATATTAAGAAGATATAACCATAATTATTATGAAAAAGAGGGAAGTGAGAAGATTTAATGGAAAAATGATCGGGAATTTGGGAATAACTCATGAAAAATGTTAAGTATGAAGGGGTTTATCCTTGTATTCATAATCATTTAACCATATTTTTATCTTTAATTCAAGGAGAAAAATTAATGGACTTGATGTTTATTTCTCAAATGGATGAAGACATGGAAAGAAAAAGTGGGAGATAACTAATCTCTTTATAAGACAACAATGAAAGCAGATAACAAATTCAAGTGTGCCTTCAGGGGAAACATCATAACAGTTGTGTAAGCTTGATTTTTATTGACTAACAATATCTTGCAGGAGTGTCACTATGGAAGAACTAATCCAACATATTAGTCTTGACAAAAATCAATTAAAAAGATGAAAAAGCAATAAAAATCATAACAAAATAAAAAAACAAAATTTAAAACAGCAGAAATAAAATGTTTGAAATGTAAAAGCAGTTGGAAATATTTAAAACAGAAAGAAAAAATCACACTATTGTAAAGAAGAAAAAAAAATAGTAGAAAATTGAAGCAGAGCTAAACTACTAATCTACAAAGAACCCGAACGATGTTAGAAATTTTCAATTTAGTTCCACGTAATACTTCAAGTGAGAACCATTAGTGCTAAGGAAAACAATCACTCCTGTAAATCTTTTAGAATGTAAGAGTTAGTACCTAATACAAAACCGATCTTGAAAGTACCCAACCATAATTTTTGAAATTTTGAATATCTTCCCCTATTACTGTGAGCTGAATCCCATAGAAATACCTTTTCATTGACCTTAAATTTGATAGTCTTGACACTCTTGTTGAAATACTTCTTAACATTTTATTGTCTCCTTTTAATATTATCCAGAGCAAACATTCTTTGTTCTTCCAATGCTAGGAGTGCATTTATCCTTTGTGAAATATTAAAAGAATTTAATTCTTTGATCTGTGGCATCAACCTTAAGTAAGAAAGTTCCATCTCAGTAGGCAAGAGGGCTTATTGACCATAGAAAATATGAAAAGGGAAGCAACCAATGCTCATCTTGGTGGTAGTTCGATCTACCCAAAGGGCATAAGTTAGGAGAGTGTGTCATTAACAAGGCTTATCTTCATGAACCTTTTGATGATCCATGTTACAAAATTTTTGTTGGTCGACTCAGCCTGCCAATTTCCTTGGGGATAATAAGATGATGAGGTGAAATGTTTAACCCCCAACTTAGCTAAAAATTGGGTCATCTTAGTAGAAATGAAAGAGAGACCATTTTCTATAATAACTTCCAATGGAAGACCAAATTTGGAAAAAATGTTATTCTCAAGGAAAGAAATTACCTGATCATTTGTTGAATGCTTAAGTGGGACTGTTAATGCCCTGTAATTTGCCCAAGGCTGCGGAGGTAGTCACAGAGGTAACCTCAAACCACTTGGAGTCTTGGATCTAGCCCTCCAAGACATAGAGAGGGCTCTCTCTTTTCGGTTTAAATTAGTTTGTATGGGATGGATGTTAGGCTAGCTATGAAAGTATGGGGTTTTGGTTTTTAAATGGTTGGTTTGGGACAACAAGGAGGGCCATTGGGAAAATGGGGTATGCACTTAAATATGTGATTCATTTTCAGATCTAGACAAAGCTCTTACACAGGGCAAGGTAGTGAAATTTTGGATCAAATTAAGTTTGAAATGGTGTTGATTTGAGGAAGAAATAGGGGAGGAAAAAAAACCAAGCAAAGGAGCAGCTAAGAATTCCTTAACTGAGTTTTTTAGAAGAGAAACATAAAGATTATCACAAGATCAGATGTAGAGTATTTTACCAACAAATTATGCTCTGTTACTATCTTCTGACAATAAGAATTGAAAACAAATGAAAAGATAACAGGAAAAATACTTAACAGAGAAAAGAAACACCACCAACACCTCCGCACAAGAATCCTGTAAATAACATGCCCATTACTGATCAATCATTTAATGATTACAGAAATTTTTTTGTAGAATGGAAAAGCCCACGGTCCAGCCAAAGGGAAAAACACCTCACAGGTTGAACCCCCCTTTCATCTTTTACATGTGTATATATAGGTAAAGATACTATCATTCCTAAGAAAATTCGAACTCTACCTCTACTTTCTAAAAATAGAAAACAGTTGCAATGATTGACACATTTCACAGATGGTCTCCTAAACATAAGGGTCGATTATAACAGAAATGACACATGCAAAACTTCTCCAGATTTCCAGAATGTTGTTTCAGTAGAGTCCTCTTCCATTCTAAAGGAAGACAACACATTGACAGGTGGAGAAATAGCGTTCCCTTTACTGGTCTTCACGATATCTTCAATAAATGTCAAGAAGATGACAAGGCACTTTGAAATCCTGCCGTGACAAATGGACAATCTTTACCACAAATTTCAAGAGCCACTTAACCATTTTTCCTTAATACCTACCTCAAAACTTGAAAAGGGTGATGATTTGTATCACTTTAATCTTTATCTTTCATTTGGCACCCCTTTCACAAAATCTCGACCTCAAAAATTTTGATCTGTGCAAAACATGAACATTCTATCACCCTTTACGCTTTCGGTAGCTTATCAGTGTAAAACAACAAGGGGTTAGCCATCAGAAGGGTAGCTTGCGGCAGCTAACGATGCCTTGAGGAAAATGAATACACTGTCGAAAATGCTGAATTTTCCACCACTGTCCAAAACTGCAAAAAGAGACTTTCTTCGACCTACCTACTCCTGAGGGTCTTCATTTAGGTTCTCAACAACTTTAGCTAGAGCTCTTAAATCAGAATGTGCTCTTGGCTTAGGATTCTTTAGCCTCAGTTTGATCCTCAAACTTTTAATCACATTAAGCAATTTACGATTTTCCATGAGCAATTTCTTGTCACTCTTTTGTTCCTTGACATGCATTTTAGCTAATCTTTCAAAAAAATCCCTTACCTCACCTGAAGTGTTGCTTATATTCTGGTTTTGGGATTTGATGACCCTCTCAAGCATATTCATCTCTAATATTTCTTCTTGGAGTTCTTCAACTTTTGATGGTTTTCTGACCTTGCTGTGCCTGGTGGTTGATGTTTCAGGAATCTCCTAGTCTCGGACCTCTGATGGAAAAGGTGCTTCTCTGAAAGCATCCTGTTCAGGAACCTCCCTTTCCCCTGGCTCTAAATCCTCCTCTGAATTTGTATAAGGCAGATTCAAAACGTTTTTACCAGAGGCATTTGTTTTCCCTTTTGTATCTTGGCTAAAACTGAGCATCTTCTTGGCTTTCTTGGACTTTGAAGAAGAAGTTGGGCCCTCTATAATTACTAGGGAAATGGCTCTCCTTTTCCTTTTACTGCTCTGTGGTGTTGAAAACTTAATGAGTGAAGTCTTCTTCTGGTCCTTGGGCTGGGGTTCTGGTTCAAATTCACCCCAAAAAAGAAGATACTCTCAACTCCTATCCCTCTTCTGTAATTATTGAAACACTATAAGGTTGATAAGACTGTGATGGGAGAGTCTACTCTACACCTTGCTAGGTAGGGCCTGAACCTGGTGTGTCATCTTTGTTAAACTTTTGTGAAGGTAGAAGGGAAGATTCAAAGGACACCTACCTATGAAATGATTAATAAGCTTGAAATGGTAGAACATCACTCTACTATATCTTCCTTCGCACGTTATGTATACCTGGATGGCTTTGAGCAAACGTTGCCACTTCTCTTCCAAGTAGGATTTAGGGATATCCTTTCTCAAAGTGATACATTTGTGTTTAGGTTTGAGATAAGACCTAAACTCAATATCGTTGATAGTGGTTGACTTGAATCATATTTCACCAGTCCTTGGCATCTCTATCACCGCTACAACAATTGCTTCATCAACCTGCACTTCAATTGTTCCAACTTTGGATTTGGCTTCGTCAAAGGTTAATGCGAATGCTCCAGCCACACCTTGATGAAATCCTTAGAGTTTTTCATAGAACCTATAAAAACCAACGTCTCTGAACATCTGGCAAATCTGAAGGTGAGATTCCAGATAAGTTATGCCACAGAGCTCCTTCCTGAGAAAATTTCCTCCCTTCTTCATTTGCAATAATAGTTGTCAATACCTGTACTACAACAAAAACGGACGTGGGAAGATGTAGTGGCGATGATAGGGAACGAATTGAAGTTTGGGCGAGGGAAAATGCATGATATGGAGGAAAAAGATCTGAATGAAAAACCCTTAATAAAGAATGAAAATCCAACCATAGTGATGATTGTGCCATTCAACCAAGACGAAAAGAAAAAACCACATGATGGATCGGGTAAAGACACATGATGCAAACTTATGGGGATCGAATCTACTATATTGGGGTTATTAAATAATCATAACAGACAATAGTCACTTGCCCAGATCATATTATGATTTGATTTCAGTTGATTTCGGCAGCATTTGGGATGATGACGGTGTGTACCGATGGTGGTTTGAGAATCAGATGGGACAGTTTGATCGTTAACCGCCTTTGTGCTTTCGACAACTTAAAACACCTCACACATATCATTTTATCTATCGAAAGAGATAACTTTCGACATCTTGGAATACTTTGAGAAAACAACCTTAGCTGCCGCAAGTGAAAATTTAGAGTTTTTCTAATAAAAATACAGACTCATCACTTTCTTTGGAAAAGATAGGTCTAAATCCCCTCTTAAAAACCTCTAACTCAAAAAATCATTTGTCTAATGATCCATGTTGTTTCCCTACTGAACATAACTTGGAAAATTTTATGTCAAAAGGACAGCAAGACCAGCGAGCCATGAACTTCATTATGACACCCACCAATCATATCTGGATGATCAGGTCTCCTATTATTATAGGATACTAACAAGGACAACTTCAACCCATTTTGTAAAATAGTTTGTGGCTATCAAAATAGAAACTTGTCCAACTAAAGATGGAGGATTGATAGGACCAATGAAATCCAATCCCCACTTTGAAAAGGGAAATTCTATTAGGTAGGTTGTAATGGCATGGCTGAAAGGCATTCTTTCCTAGCAAATTTCTGGCACTTGTCAGAAGATCTCAAAAAAACATAAGAGTCATGAAAGATTGAATACAAACAATATCATTTTCTAATAATATTGAAGGCAATGGTTTTAGTAGAAAAATGGCCTCCTACATGAATGACAAAATTTGAAGAGCCATGAGTTTCTTGCAATAGTTTATGTGCATCTTCATTGTTTACACAGCAAAGAAACACACCATTAGTAGACCTTCAAAACAAGAAGTATCCTATAATGACGTATATTGCGGATTCAAGACAGAGCCTTCTCCTCTGATAAGTGCCTAAATTGTCTGGACATATTTGGTTCTGTAAGTAGTAAATAAATTTTTTGTACCAGGGATGCTCAAACAAATGGAAGATCTAGTTATCAGTGTAAAAGAGAGCTGATAGGGAACTACCCTCTTCATCAATTTCTTCATTATTCTTAGCATTTTGAGCTAAGTGAAGGGCTAAGTCACGTCCCTTAATAGTGGTAGAAGCCATGATATTCAAATCATGCTCCTGGATCTTGGCAAGCCAATGTGCAAGCTTCCCTGAAAGATAAGTCTCTGAGAGAAAAAACTTGACAACATGTAAAGAGACTTTTACCAACGTATTCTTACCTAAGATGAAGTGGCGAAACTTTTCAACAACTTTAACAAGATTGAAAGCATGTTTCTTAATAAAAGAATATTTAAATTCATCATCAGACAAATTTTGACTCATGTAAGCCATTGGTTTTGCATCTCCTTGGTCATCATTTTTCATGAGGACATCATAAACTGCTTCCTCAGTGGCATTAGTATATATCGTGAATTCTTTCTCAAAATCCGGCTTCACCAAAATCGTTGTGGAACTAATTGATTTTTTAATCCCTTCAAAAGAATTTTCGATGTCATCCGTCGAAGAAAAATAATGATCTTGCTTAATCATATTATGAATTCATTTGAACATAATAGCAAAATCTAGAACAAACCTACAGACAAAGTTAATAACCCCCATAAAATCTTGAGCCTCCTTCTTGGAAGTGGGAGTAGGTAAATTAAGGATAGCAACAATCCTTTCATGATCAATTCCTATTCCTAAATCAGAAACAATGTGTCCAAAGAGATTGCCCTCGGTAATGTCGAAAATGGACTTGGACGGATTTAGAAAAATCTCAAATTTCCTACATTGCATGAGAACTTTTCTTAGGTGACCAAAATGATCTGATCAGATTTTAGAGTACATCGTTAAGTCATCAAGGTAGATCTGAATGATCATACCGATCAAATTGTCAAAATCTATTTGCATAGCTCTTTGAAAGGTGGCACCTATATTAGATAATCCAAAAGGCATACGTTCATAAAAAAAGGTACCCCAATGAGTAATAAAGGTGGTTTTATCTTTATCTACCCTTTTTAACTTGATTTGATTGTAGATGGAAAAATTTTCAAGTAAGGACACCATTTGTGACTCTTCAACTTGTTGCAAAATCATTTCCATGTTAGGGAGATGGAAGTGATCTTTTATACTATCTCAATTTAATGCACGAAAATCAACACATAATCTGATCTAACTAGTTGTTTTCCAAATAGGAACCAAATTTGAAACCCATTCAGAATAATTGACTGGAAAGATGATTCCATCCTTCAAGAGCTTTTCCAACTCCTTTGGAATAGTTTCTTATAGTGAAAGGTTAATAGGTCTTTATTTTTGCCTATCTGGTTTTATGCCTTCCTTAATGGGAATGGAATGATGTATAAGAACAATATCAAAACCACAAAGATCCTCATAAGACCAAGAAAAAACATCTTGAAATTCACCAAGTAGCTTGGCAAACTTCATTTTCTCTTCATCTGAACATTTGGCACCTATTTTAACATTTTTTGGAGTCTCAGGTGTCCCAATGTTCAAGGAGATGGTTTCACCCACCTTCCTTTTCTTCTCTTCTTCTTTTTGTTTCTCATTGTTTCCTACATCACTCGAAGAAAATGAACTCTATAGAGGAGTCAAGCCTTTAGGAATATTGTTATTTTCTATGGATATAATTTCCTTAGGCTTAAAAGGTTCATTTTGAATGAAAAAAAAACTGCTCTGATCACTAAGGAAGACCTTCCAGGATTCTATATTGTCGAGGATATGTGGATGATATAGATATTGAAAGGTGCAATCAGGTATGTGTGGCAGAGGTTGTCAAATAGGAGAGGCTGCAAAAACAATTAACCGATCGACCATTGAGTTTAAATTTCTCTTAATGCAAGTGATGTTGAAAGATAAAAGGTTTGAGATAAGTGCCCAAACAATTTGGGTGTATCGTTTCATCAACTTGTTGCTAGGAGAGTAAATTTTATGTACAAGGTGCACAACAAGCTAGGAGTCCCCACAAATTGAAAGGTGACCACAACCAATATTATAGGTGTTCTCAATGCCCAATAATAAAGCTTAAAATTTTGTGACATTGTTTGTGCAATCAAACTACAACCTATAAGAAAAGTTATGGATTTTTCCTATAGGGGAAATAAAGAGAATGCCAGCTCCATTAACCTCATTAGAGCATGAACCATCAAAGTGCACGTGCCACATACCATCATCTAAATCAATTTGTTCCAAGGGAATTTTATCCTCCTCAACAAAGATGGAATACACTCCTAGGTCCTCTTCGATATAGTTTACATTAGATTGTGGGACACTCTCTATATAAGGTGATATCCTTCCCTCTCTAAGGACTATAATGGTTTTACCGTTCCATGGAACAAATAAATGTCTTTCATCAAGTGAGAGGTATCCACCTATTAATGATTTCCAATCTCTTCCAAATATGATTGAGTAATTTCTTACTAGCATATCAATTACCTGAATACTAAGGGTTGTCCTTATTTCACGATGCGCACACAAAACTAAGGTCACATTTTTAATCTCACCTATGGTCATTTGTTGTAGACTATTATAGGAGAGCATGCTTTTGGCATTTTCATTTTTACAATATAATCCTAACTCTTTGATAATAATCTTTGACATCACACTTGGGCCTGAACTGCCATCAATGAGGAAACTCTGGGCAATCTTATCCATAATTTTTACATAAATATAAAAAGGGGGATTTTTTACAGGGTATCTAAATTTATGTATACCTACTTTATTTACAGATGAATCCTCTTCGTTCACCTCCTCAGAGAGATTGGATACAATGGAAGTTTTTCCTTCCACGAAATGTTTCAGATGCATCTGTTGTTAAGCGAGCGAAAACATGTTCAGAAGGGTGGCATCTACTTTGATGTTGGCTAACTAATTCAAGATATTTTACTTGGAAGAGGGGAGAGGGGGAGTTGTTCCTTAACTTTCAGGAACCTTAGGAACCTAAACAGTAGTAGCGGGTGAGGATGATCTTAGGATAGAAGAATTGTGGGGAGGATCAAATTTTCCCTTGGGAGCATAGGCTTTGTTCCTATTGTTGACAATCATAACATATTTTCGCTCTGCAAAATGTAGGAAAGAGATAGTAGTTTCTGGTATTTTACCAAAGATCTTATCTCTGGCACTCTTCCTTACTTCACATGTGGCCTCCTCATGGTGTTCCTCATAGACATTACACCAATGCTAAGGCAAGATAGCTTTAGGATGAAAATTACTTTCAATCAGATTTCTAAAGGGGGTTGCAGAAGAGGATGAAGCTCCAGGGGTGAGAGGTGAGACAGTTCCCTTTCACTCAAATGCTATCATATGATTATCCATGTCTTGTACTAGTTGTAAGAGCATGGACATGTCTATCTATTTAACTAATTCTCCCTAAGGAAGACCTATTCTTTCAAGATGTTCTTCATACTCTAAACAAGCATGCAGAGAGGAACTGATTATCAATGGATTTTTCCTCAAGCCTATGATGGTAGGGGGAAGGTAATTCATTTCATTAATTCATGAAAGCAACTTGGTTATGATATCAAATGAGTTCAAGGATCTAATTGTATAACTTAGTGAAACGCAAGTTGAAGGGATTGATGGTTTCACCATCCTTATAGGTGATGTTATTGTATTCCCATAACTTATCGATTGGGCTTTTAGATTTCCCATAAGTGGATCTAAACCAATAGATTAACTCCTCAAAAGTATATCAAATATTAGGAGGAAGGTCAAATAAATATGTCGTAGCCTTTCCCTCCAAGGAATTGACAAATAAGTGCATGCAAGTATCATTGTCATTGGATCCTATGTGGTGAAAAGAATTAGAAAATGCCACTAGATGTTCGTTTGTAGTGACAGTGTTATTTCTTGAAAACCTAGGAAGATGTTCTTTTAATTTAGGAAGTGGATGAGTAGTAGGTGATAGGTTAAGAGGAGAGGACACATGCCACTGTGTAGTTGTGGTGTCTTCTTCAAAATGAAAAATCCCATACTTTTTAATGACTTTGGTGGGATTTGTGGTAGATTGGACATGGATATGATGGGTACATAAGCTACCAATCACTGATGAAGATGAATACTGAGAGGAGGAATCACTTCCAGTGCCACTAGAGCCACCACTAGATTCCATCTTGTGGATGATAGGTGAAGGATAAAAATATGAACTTGAGGAATTACAAAAAGTTATCCTTAGAGCACTTTGTTGGGTAGATAACACAACGTTCATTATTCCTATTTTATCAATAGGATTAATTTCATGTGATAAGACTCTTCTTCTTCTAGAGACATGAGAGTCTAAGGACATGAAAGAAAGGCCAAACTAATGGGACAAGAAGGTTATTGCTGATTTCTAGGTTGCCTACGTCTAGCTTCCCAACGTTCTTGGGCACTATTATCTCTCTCAATTTCTTCCCATGAATGATTAAGCTCAACACGAGTATTGGCAATGTCTAAAATGGTGTTAAACAAGCACAAAGCAATGTTGGTCTGATCTTGAAGATCGGGGTCAATATTGGATTGCCTTGCAACAAGCACAATTCTTAAGAAGTAAAACGGTAAAAGAATCAATATTAGAAAAAAAAGATGTATTCAATGATAATCAGGTATAAAAATTAACCGGAGAGATATTGAATATCTCTCCAGTATGGTCACCAAATAAATGTTGAGGAAAATATATGGAATGATCTTACTCAAGAATTTTCATATTCTTCTTGTCTAAATAAAAATAGACGGAAATATCACCCTATGTTTATAGCCATAAAAAATAATATCCTAACTCACAAGTATTGATTACAAGTGCTTAGGCTATTCTTTTTACAAATAAAATCTTTCTGGAAAATTCATTATTAATATGATTTTCTGAATATAACAGATGTTGAAATAAATGTAGAGACAGAAGTAAAGACACCAAGATGATAATCAAGATAGATGAGACACAAAGAAATCCTTTATTTCATTCCAATTCATCAAAGAGTCATTCTCCTTACAAACTTTCGTGAAGAAGTTTTGGACCAGAGTCCAACTTGGACTTCCCCAATGAAACACACAAAAGGACCTCTGACATAAAATTAAAACTAAACTCTAAAATCTGGATCAACTTGCCACATATTGCAGCCCACTCGACTCTACACAATATTCTTTGTCAGACATGAAAACTAATTCACAAACAGACAAGTCTACATAGACTATCAAAGATAGATCAACACCTCTAAAAAACAAGTTTCTGAATGATGTAATTCAACCATGAATATTGTTGTCTACAATAAGACCCTACTATCTTAAAAAGAATTAGTCTTGTGATCAATTAAGGAATGAATGGAAAATGAACTATCTCAACACAAACTCAAAGAGAAAACATTAGTATGTTTCTCCTTCTATGCCTCCACTTGTTCCTCCCTTTCCTTTTGCCTTTAAGAAAATTAGAATTGGTTGAAGTAGTTGCAGAACTTCACTAGTTAAGTTAACTAAAAACTCAACCAAATTTTTAGTTAGGGGGAAAGGTAATAATCATAATAAGGGTTATAAATAAATAATAACTAGTAGGTGGGACCCCTTTTGTCTCCCTTTAGTTCTTAACAATCATAACATAACTAGTTAATTAAAAAAAACACCCCTCCTTGTGACTCCCATCATCACATTCATATTTGACAATTTATCTCATTGATATTTGAAATTCAAAAATATATTAATCATACATCCAAAGAAAGCATGATGTCCAAAACTTTTGAAGTCAATTGTCATCAACAATAAATAAATAAAACTTAAAATCCATATTTTCCAATCTATGAGGCAATATTTCCCTTGTTGCTTCTATCACATTTTAACCCTTCTAAATCTTCCTTAGGTTGTGTGGAGCTTGTTGTGCCCCAACAACTCCCCCTATATTTTTACAAAATTTAAAGGGCCCCTATTAGAATCTTGATAACATTTTTTTTTTTTTGCTCAGGGGAATCGGTAACAACGGTAGTATCGTACTCGCGTGACACGGGGTCGAATCCTGCCGGCTGCCTTATAACCCCTGGGGAGAAACGCACATCCCGCAAGCACGCCCTCCGGGTAAAGCGGGGTGAGAATCTACCTTGAGACCTCCATTTTACATAGTTCCTGCCATTTACACGGACTTGCCAATCGGTCTACACCCGTGCAGGCTTAAAAGTTGAAGGACATGGGGGTGGGCTTTGATCCACTTATGTGTGCACGGGTCACGATACCATTTATTATAGTATCTCTGGGTGCAACCACATGTTCGACCACTACCTCAAGGTGTCCCCATGGCTCCAGGTAAAGCC
>ML785752.1:654443-681819 GCA_009831015.1 Picea engelmannii | reverse complement strand
AATTTATAAAAGAAAAACAATAAATATTTTTATGTGCTTTCTTTATCTGCTTCCTAGAAGCAATCATTTTTCACATCGATTTTTGTAAGTTTCGATTAAAACTTGCATCTTGTAAATCATGTAAATAAACGAGACTTGTATATTTTCTACTTAAATACAACTACAACAGTTACATTAGAGCATATGTGCATATATAGTGTGTGTTTAGTAATGCATTAGTTATTTCCTCTTTTATTCGTTTCTTTTAGGATTCTTATATTAGCTAATGGAGCCATTAAACCTGTCAGAATGAGTTATACCAAAAGTCTTGGGTTATTTAGACAACCCCGGACCAGACTCGTTCTTCCAGTTGATGGACGGTCCATTTCATCCATCAACAAATGGCACTAGAAGGAGGGCCAGACTAACAAGCTGGCCTTGTAGGAGTCTTTGTTTCAAATTTATTAATTTTCCATGGCTCCCCAAATCACTGTGTTGGAACATGCTTTCCACTTCTCATTACCTCATATTCCCAACAAGACAGTCTCTCACTTGTCAAAACTCACCTTTGATGGTGGGGGGAATATATCTGCAAAAGACCATGTTAACAAGTTTTGGTGTAAATGCATCAAGCATGATATTTCCGATTTAAAGGTTTTGTGAAGATTGTTTTCTTTTACTTTCAGGGGTCGGATTAAACATTGGTTTGAGTCTTTTCCAGCATATCATATTTTTGATTGGTTTTTGTTTGTAGATGAATTTTTAGATGCTTTTGAAATCTATGATTACAATCAATTATGTGAAGAATTTCATACTTTTCTAATCAATGGTGATTCATCTTCAAAATTATTTTCAACAAGAATCCATCATGTTCTTTGTAAATTTAATCTTGATGACATGTCATTTGTATTAAATCTCCTCTATGATGCTTGCATCCAGTCATATTCAATCGCAAATGTTGAAGCAGTTATAAATATTATCACTCAATTGCAAGAAGAATTGTGTTCACGGGATGAGAGGGATCCATCCGAAAATGTTGAACAAGCAAGGGAGGTAGAATCTATTGAAAATGTTCCTACTAACAATCAAATTGGTTTTTTCCTCTGAATCATTGTATTTTCAGTCCTCGACCATCGTGGAAGAAGATTTGATGTTGGGTCAAGGTGAATGTCATCATTCTCCTAACTCTTGCTCTAATCAGTATTTAAATTCGGTTATTGAAGACAACTTAGGTGATGAAAATGATCTTAATCATTCTAACATTCCAATGAAACTGATTAGAGATGTAGATCTGCAATTGGAAGAAGTAATCTTAAACCCTCATCTACAAATCGTACCTTATCAACATGAAAGATCAA
Source organism: Picea engelmannii (assembly GCA_009831015.1). Lineage (NCBI taxonomy): Eukaryota > Viridiplantae > Streptophyta > Pinopsida > Pinales > Pinaceae > Picea > Picea engelmannii. The sequence continues at coordinate 680,482 of ML785752.1, read as the reverse complement.
ATGTTTTCCATGAAAGTTCTGAATTATCTATCGTATAGGAGGCAAATTTAGATGATCCTATTATGTTGAAGAATTTATCACATGAAAATGAAGAGGAATGTCTTGAGAATACCATTGTTAAATATCATAGCTCAAGAGATTATTTTCATGTGCTTATTTCTGATTCCTTTTACTCTTTATATCCTAATCTCTTCTTAGATTCTGGTGGACTTCATACTTTACCCACAGTATCTTACTCTTTGTCATCACAATCAAATCTTTTCGATATGCCAAAATTTGGTGAAATTAATTCCAAACATAACATTTATGAAATTGGATTTGATGCTCTTTCACTTTCATCACTCACATGGGAAAAATACATGTTGCAAGATGATTTTACATGATTTATTTTTGAAAAATACTTGATGCACTCATCCTTATGGAGATCAAATATTCTACATTGCACATTCGTTCTTTGATTAGTTTGAATTTTAATGTTTATGCTTCACATTTTGAAACAATCAATCTAATGAAAGGAAGCATTCAAACCAATAATCTAACTGAGGTCATGAATCCTCTTATGATGTCCTCCCCATTGATATATCCATTTCATCAAAGTCATAGTTTGCATCCTAATTTTTATGACATGATCTTAGAATGGCTTGAAGATTCATATCTAAAAAATATTCATAATAAAGATAAAGTTGTGCTTGCTTTGTTTTTACCTAAATATCTAGGAAGTAAGCATCACGTGATTTTTTTAGATCCTCCGTATGAAGAAATTGATGAACACTTGGAGAATTGTCAGGAGGATGGGGCACTTCATCCTTGGTTGATGGTTATGTCAGGTCCCTATAATAATGAAAAGTTTTTCAAACTTACTTACACTCTTCCATGCCATTATGACCCATATCACGACAAGATTGCAGAATGGTTGGAGGATTCATACATCAAGAAGTTTCAAAAGAATGGTAAGGTCATGCTTGTTTTGTTTTTAAAAAAATATATAGGAGGTAAGCATGACATATTTCTTTTTCATCTACAAATACTACATTCTTTTATTCTGATTTTCAATTTTCTATGCCATGCATGATTGAAGATGATCTTGTGGCTACACTGGGGATACGATTTTAATTGGTGTTTTGATCTGTTTAGTAGTTTAGAGTAGGTTTAGGAGTAGGTTTCCTTTAGTGTTATTTATCAATATTTCTTTGTGTAATAATGCAGTTATGAACACAAGTGGATACACCATGGGAACCATAACATAATGATTTTCATGGAAGTCTGCATGATCCTTTTCTCTCTACTTTTCCTTGAATATTTCTTTTCAAAAACGTAGTATCATCATGAAAAAATTAAATGGAAAGTAAAGAGATAAGTAAATTTGAACTATCAATTCAACCCTGACCCAAGGTGCCATGAGTAGGACTGCACTCATCTTAATAAGGATTTTTCTATTTTTAGTCTCTTTTATTTTTAATAATAATGCTTGGTCAAAGTAACATCTTATGCATCACTATCTTAAGAAAAGAACTTGCTCGCACATGATATTTTATATGATTTAGTTCTTCCTTTATTCTATAGTGAGATGATAGTGGATACAAAAAATCAAGTTTATCTTTGGCCAAAATCGTTTCCTAAAAAGTTTTCTCTTACTGTTTTGATTTTGTGTAATTTTAATTTTGAATCCCATTAATAAAATTTGATTTGGTTTGTTGTGTGTTTTTGTTTTCTTTGATTATTTTGCATGATTTTTCCTCTTATCTTTATTTTTGAATCAATATATTTCTAATCAAAGAACTATTGTCGAAGGAAGCATTTATTTTAAGAGTTGTGTTTTTCAAGCAAATTGAAATAGTTCAAATAGGTCTTGATATTAAGATATAGCTCAGACAATTGATTTTTAAGTCAATTTTCACTTTCATTTTGTCCTCAAATTATCTCTGCTAGAGTATTACACCAGAGATATGGTTTAAATATTTGAGAATTACGATGATCTTTAAAAATTTTACGCTGTCCATATTCTTAAGGAGTCACTTTTAAGTGCTTCCCCATTCTCTAGATGATTTCTTAAAGGAAATTTAAAATCTCTAAACCATGATAAAACTTCCAGTTTTGAAAGCAAATAAATCACATTGTCAACTATTCACCTGTATTGCAATTAACCTCCAATATCACCCCGCTCTATTTGTCATCAAGAAATCTATGATTATATTATTATTTAAAAGTGGCATAAGAGGGTTGGAAGAACTTAAGTGTGGGAAGTGTGTGTAAACCCATTAGGGTATTGAACAGGCTCGCTGGCAGTGGATAAATGCACACATGATACCAAGACAACTTCCTTAGGGTACTAAATAGGCCTGCTGGCAACGAAGCAATGTCGGGTCAAGAGGTAGCAAGTATATGTTTTTAAAATAGCTTTTATTGAAGTATACATCATATGGATACAACAATTGGATGGGATTAAAGTATTTGAGTGGGTTAAATGACATCCCTGTCGAGGCTATGGACGTATGCTGGTAGCAGTGGCTTTATCAACGATATTGAAGTTCTTTTATAAAAATCATGACTCTTTGAATAAGACATTATTTTAGGTTATAATCCCCTGCAAAGAAAATTCTATTATCTGGTTATAACATTGAGCTTATCCTAATACCATATGGTCTCAGAGTGAATTTATTTCAGGGAGCTTAAATCCTTTTATCAGTCTTATTTTTTTATTCCTGAGATAAAATCTTACTATATTGGAGATAACTGCTTCACCCAGTAAGTCACCATTTGTTGGGCCCCAACAACTCCCCCTATATTTTTACAAAATTTAAAGGGCCCCTATTAGAATCTTGATAATTATAATGAGCTACAGAATCAACCTTTTCAAATAGTTCCATTCATTGGCTTGCTTTGAGACAAACTTAAGACATTCACTTTAGTATGAGTAATTTATTACAAGAGTATATGTCAAAAGTTAGAAACAAGCATAAAATTCTCAATTTAAACAAAAGCGTTAATGTTTATCAAATGTTTACTTTTTTTTAAATTATGATTATTTGTTCATTATTTTGTTCAATAGCAAGTTTGATCATTTTGAATAATGTGTTCAATACTTCATCAAATAATATCTTGGTTGGTTTCTCATTTTCATGAAATGATTTGATGATGTTAATTAATTAAATTCTTTTTTCATTTTGCATCTTATTTCAAAATAATAATAATCAAAGAATAATCTATCATTTGTTTGATTTTGTAAAAAACCAAAATTAATGTTTTTTTTCCATTAACTTGAAGCTTCTAGATCATATTTGAAAACAAATTATAAATAATGTTTGTTTATAAGTTATAGTTAGTTTAAATTCTTTTTTTGATTTTTCTAGATTTTGTTTTATTCACAATTTTTAGGTTATTAATTTAGGTTTCTTTTTGTTTCACGGGTTTCTATTATCAAATATTTGATATGGATCTGATCATGGCTTGATTTTATTATCCAAATATGTTCAAGATGATTGACCCAAAAATAATTTTGGATTGCTACAAATAATTTTATGAGCAACAACAGATAAAATTTGAAAAGACAACAAGATCAGATAGACGATTTTGCAGAACTGATTACAGCCAAACTGTGAGGAATTTGAAGAAACAGTTGAAAACCCGGAACCAAAATGGACCCATTTACCTTCCCCATAGAGAGTTTCCAAAAATAATGCACGATTTGAGATATATTTGGGTCTCTTGTAGAGACAAATTTCAGGTGGTGGAAATTAATAGTGATGCCCTGACTGTTCATTCATTTTATAAATATGTGAGAAAGATAAGAGCCAAAGGAGACCCAAGAATTGGAGAGGAGGATTTTAATCCTTTATTTTTTGTATATTATTTCTTTTGTAAACTTTTCGTTTCTTTTCAAATGGAGTAATGGATGGCTGGAATCTTTGGGAGAATGGACGAATATTTTTAAAGAAGAATATGGAATTCCAGGTTGCTTAATGGATTTTGTCCTGGAAGTAAAATGGTTTTATTTTCATTATAATATATTCATATTCTTTGAATAATTTATTATGCATTGATTTAAATAGCTTTAGTCTTTTTATCAATACATGGTTAATTATTATCATTTATGCACTAATTTTCCCAATCTTTAAAGTATATTATCCAAACAATTTCTTCGAGGACTACAGAATGTACATGTGATTCAAAAAACGTAATAGAATGGCATATATGCATTTTGGCTTTAGCCTTTTATTTATAATGTTGTTATTTATTTTCTTTTTAATCTTGTTACATGTGTAGGTCTTATATATTTAGACTAAATAATCTCTGATGTGTAGGAGGTTTATATTATAAATACCATCTATCATTTGCTTCATCAAAATACAAATGTTGTGATTATATCTTCGATTTAGATAATAAGATTTATCTTTGAATTTTAAATTGAATGCTAAAATGCATAGATTGCTTCTAGATTTATCTTGTTGTAATCATGTATAATTATGACATCACAAGTTTATGTTTGTGTTTCCTTTTATGTCATTAAAACCTAAGCTGCCAATACATGTTCTGAATTTATTTTGAATAGTCAAAAGGTTCATTGTAGATTTCTTTCTTGGACATGGCAGTTGCATGTTTACCACTCATGTAGATGCATGGATACACCTCACTAATTCACTGACATGATATCTTCTTTGTATTTTTCTGTCATTTACATATCATTGAAACTAGAATGTATGGTTCAGCTTTGACTATCCACATGTTCATGTTTCATTATTTTTTTTTGCAAGATTATTTAAATTTATAAAAGAAAAACAATAAATATTTTTATATGCTTTCTTTATCTGCTTCCTAGAAGCAATCATTTTTCACATCGATTTTCGTAAGTTTTGATTAAAATTTGCATCTTGTAAATCATGTAAATAAACGAGACTTGTATATCTTCTGCTTAAATACAACTACTATGGTTACATTAGAGCATATGTACATATATATAGTGTGTTTAGTAATAAGTTAGTTATTTCTCTCTTTTATTCCTTTCTTTTAGGATTCTTAGATTGGCTAATGGAGCCATTAAACCGGTCAGAATGAGTTATACCAAACAGTTTGGGTTATTTAGACAACGCCGGATTGAACTCGTTATTCCAGTTGATGGACGGTCAATTTCACCCGTCAACAGAGCCTTTAAGTCTCATCTCACTGATCATATGAGAGTAATCGTCTCTACGATGCATGTGGGAGGAAACCAATTTATCAGAATCATTTGAAGGTGAGGAAGGTGAAGTAGCAGCTTTCCCTTTGCTAGGGGCATGGTGGGACTTGGTTTTCATCCTTTTTTTTGTAGAGCTCATTCCTGTATGCATAATTTATTAGCAAATATTTCCTTTAGCAACCATACATGACAAATCTTTGAAAATATGAAATAAATTTTGGATCAACAACATATCAGACTCATGCAATCCAATCCATAGAAATTATTTAACTGTTGTCAATGAGAAGGGGGTGAAAAAAAGGTCCTAGGATATGTGAGGTGTTTGTATTGAGAAAAAAATGATAAAAATGAGGGGGAGAAGAAACATAGTTACTGCTCACAGACAACACACAATCAATTGTAATTTAAACCAAGGAACATCTCATTGTAATCTATCTAAGAAACTGCTATTTAAAATTGTTACCATACATAATTCCTCTTAACTGTAATTAAATTTTAGGAACAGGGAACGAAAAATTAATATGGGAAGGTGAGGGGATTGTAATTAGCGAAAAGTGAGAAAATGGTAGGGAGGAGAGAGAATACTATTCATAAAATTAATTAAGTAATCCAAACCATTCTATATCAAACGCAAAAGATCCAACACCAACCAAATAATCATTGTGCTCAATTTAACAACCACTCAATCAATTTTGCATATTACTTGCTCATTGTTCGCAATTAAATCATTAACATAATGTCATAAAAAAAAGATAAAATGCCTTCCAGAACAACTTGTAAGAGTTCTTTTTCTTTCCAATTGTCCCAATTAATATTTAAAACAATTTCTAAATGAACAAACAATCACTTGTTCCAATATATTTTATCAAAACATCAACCATTGTCCATGAATCACTTCTTCAAACACAGACACTAAAATCAAACTTGATCCCATTCCTCAAGTTCATTTAACAATTAATTCGCAATGAGACCATATTGTCATAGAATTTGTGTCCATCTCTGGTGGCGCAATCAAGTAATATCCAAGAATATACAGTGGATGGCCATGCCATAATTACCATGATTGCAATACTCCCCTTTGTAAATTTAAAACCCACAGTCACAACAATCATTAAATCAACCTAACATGTTGTAGGAAGGCCACATATACCCACACATTACACAAAAATCATTGTTGTGATTTAATAAATTAAAACTAATGTTGGGTTAACAATTTAATAATCATAATGTAAAAGACGATGATTGCACAATCTCATTTATCTAATCAACCAATTAACCATGTTGAGCTTATCAATTTATCTGTTATAATAAAAATTTGTAGTGACTAACTACCAATAACGAAAACCAATGTCAACATAATCAATAGAGATGAGCCAACAATAGAACACTGTCGAAGATACACCACCAACTCATAACAATCAACAACATACTTGGAAGGACATAATTGTTCCCTCTATAAAAAAATCGTGCTTGAGAAGTCAAGGGTTTTCTCTCTGGACCAACACAAGGACACTAGAGTCTACCCCCAAAATTGGGTGAGAACCTCCGAGACCAACGTTTCTCACATAGGGTATACCACCAATAACTTTTCAGATAGGGTGACAATTCCCATGGTAGGAGAAACTATGAACAGAGGAGCAAGGGTTTTATTTTGGTCCTGTAACAACACTTAGAAAACACAGGGTATAACCTTCATGGTTTTCCCAATCAATTGATGAATGTTGAGATAAAACAAAGCCGAGAAATAACAATAAACCTTAAGAAATCCCTTTGGCATAACATCCATCATAAAGTATTGCACAAACATAAGTAACATGAACGGACCCATACTAAGTTAAACGATATGCAGTGACACAAATTGTTGAAACCCAACAAAAAACCATAACAACAAATGATTGGGTATGGTGATAAGAATGTGTGGAGGTAGCCAACCAATATAGAATGAATGAAAACCCTTAAACCAAGACCAATAAGGATGACAGAGAGCCTTCATGGCTTCTAATACTTAGAATGATCAATAAAACTATGACTTCAAACATTATTGCAATGAAACCACACCAACCATTCATTCAAGAAAAATATCAGAAATTTACACAGTTGCCAGACTTAAGGTAAGAATAGACCCATACATCATCGAGCCAATATTTATTTCATAACCAGAGCAGGTTCATGGATGGTGACAAGACATACCTGTAACCACAAAAACCTTAAAAACATGAGCTTGGCTGAGTAGTTCTTCCTCTTCTTGAAAATCAAAGCTTAACCACAAGAAAAACAATTGAACAATAGGCAGGTTAACGACCAATGAGAGGGGTATGGAGTGGCATGCAATAAATTCACATCACCTCCAAACTAAGCCATCCAATTCCTTAGTATGTGCCAGCCCACTAATCCGTTAATTCATTTCAATTAAACCATGCATTGAAACCAACATCCACTACTTGTCAAAAGTGTCGCCATATTAACCATTGCCAAACATAACTTAATTCCTATCAAGCATTCTTTCACATGGCTCGATATATCACATAGCGATTTACACCATTAGTTTGTATTAACACCATTCCCCTTAACTCCAAATGTATAGTGCAACATCGTATAGCATAGTAGCATAGTTCCTCTCTTGTGGATTTTTGTTCATATTTCTTTATTTCTTTTCAATTGCAATTATTTGTTGTTAATAACATGTATCCATTACAGATGGAACAAGTAATAATTCAAGGTGAAAATAGTAATATAACAACAGATATCATAATCCATTTTAACACAAAATTAGAGCCTATGTCACTCAACAAACATGTATTATCCTTCATCTATTTCTCGCGAATAGAACCGACATTTATCACCAATCATGCTCAAACCTGTAAGAAGTGTTGAACAATTGTAAAAACATCAAATAGGAACTAGATCTGATCCTCCAATCTAGAAAGGGGTCCCACCTACTAGTATTATATATATCATTAGCTTATAATTAATAGGCTTTAGAAATACTTTGCGGGCGAAATCGTCATGGCGATTTTAATCGTCAACAATACTCTTCTTCCCCATCATCCCCCCAAGCCGAAAAGGGGCCAAGCACACACACAAATATGAAATACTATAGCTCCAATATTGCATCACAAGGTAGAGGCCATCACTCTATATCAGTCTTGGTATCCCAACTCTCACAAGTAAAACCACTCAAAAATAATTTTGGCAGCATAACTTTACCCATAACCAATGTGATCCCTTTCCCATATAGACCATTTTATTTATAGTAATTTACTTATTGAGACATGCACACATGGACAATTAATTTTCTTTCTAATTAAATAAATTAGGATTATTCATCCTCACACTCGTCACCCTCTCCCCAAGTTGTACACGTAATTACATATTTTATTTTATTTAAAAGTCATTTTTCCCTCACATTTCCCAAAATGGACTCCTTAAATCACTCCTAGTTGTCTCTTAATTTTCCATATTCAATTTAATGATTGTATTCTTACTAAATATTGGTTAGAGTTAAAATAGGATTCTTCTCCTAGTTAGACTAGTGATAGCTAAATCCTAGATACCATTCTATGTGTACAACTACTCTCTCATGCTTTATTCCTTTCTTATTTTAAAATTCCGATTTGGTATTTTCTTGCACACGTGTATTAAATCCAATCTTTAGATTTATTTTATTGTTCTTAATTAATAAATTGTTTTACCTCATTCCTTTTTAATTTAGTTCATAATTTAGTTTAGTTTCCTTACAAAAACTTAGACTTAGGATTAATTTTTTTTTTAATAGGCTTAGACTTTTATTTGGGATTTATAATTAATAAATTATTTTTTTAATTAATTATTTAAATCCGACAAGGCCTCAATATTTTCAAGGTTTATAATGATTCTTTCAATGTTTTTTAGGCCACCTAGATTCGTTTACTCAAGTTTTCAAATTACGTGACGTTCCCTTCATGATGCACTCCCATGCTCCAAGGGTTCCACTCCCCTTTTGACTGGTTTTGGTAGTTCATCCAACTCTTCGAGTCAACAATCCACTTGTTTGACTTTGTGAGAGACTATGGGATTATAAGAAATAAGGAGTCTTCCTTATTGTGCACCCCTTAGAAATTTTCATGAGGGATTGTCTCAGTCTTCCCTCACAACATCGTGGATCTCTCAAACTAGGTAATCATTAACCTACAATTCGAGCCACAGTGAGAGTGATAGTAGGCTATGTCAAGGACTTTTCCACACCTCTCCCTCAATTTTTGGTTGTTTTGCATGGCCCCTTTACTCCTTATGTGATTCAGATTAGCAAACATTCGTCAACCTGCATCCATCGATGAATCCTGTGAATCATCCATATTCAAAATTATACTATAATGAATCATATGTCACATATGCATAAATGAAATAATTAACTAATACAATCCACTCATTGACTCAATTTGGAGTCCAAGGAGGTCCATTGATGCATGTTATCACATAGTTTGTAGTAAGGGTAAAAGGCTTGAGGTTTGAAGGGAAAACTAGCGTAACAGGAACCAATCCCACCCAATGTCACCACAATGAGATGGTTCTTTCTCTTTAGGGTGGTAATTCCTAGGGGAGAGGTCCCCGGTGACTTGGGGTTTTGAGAAGGAAAAGTCTTACAAGATAAAGTATTTATTCCCCCCTCACAAGTCACCACCGAGTCGATAGTCCTGGCTAAACAACCAATAATGAAGTAAACCCCCCAAAGATATACCTTCCCAAGACAAAGCAACAACAAATAATATATCCAAGCTAGTTCAATGGGTTAGTACTTCATATAAATAAGTGACTATTTTATGAACATATAAGCAATTTTAACAATAAATATTGACTAAGTCAATGTTTATAAATAGCAATGAAAATTGTCACTTCACCAATAAATACTGGAACAATATCGAATTCAAATTAATAAATCAAAACTTCATTTTATTTATGCCTTTAATCATCATTCAATTTCTTATGAAAGAAAACTTTTGTTGCACAAAGGTGTTAATAGATAAAGATGACAACAACATATATCATTAGAAGGTTAGTTCTAGGCCAGGGTTAGTTAGGTTAGGTTTTTATTTAAAGTGTTGAGAGTTGTTTAATCAACTTCACTTCAATGCATGAGGTCTTAGGATCAGTGTCTTAGGGTTAAATGGAGTCAATAATGAAGATGCGGGAGATAAAGGAGGCAAAGGTAAGTAGGTCAAGGACTAAAGGGAGAATCTTTGGAGTGTTGCTAAAGAAAGGCCCCAAAGTAAAAACCCTAGGGGAGAGAGACTCACCTTGGTGTAGATAAAATAGGCCTCGGTGCTCTCTCCCCCTTCCTTAACTCAATGGAAAAATGGCTAGCTGAAAGATCAAGCATAAAACCAATACTAGAGGGTTTGAGAAAACAAGGTGTTGCTACAACAAGGACTTTTCAACAAACCCTAGAGAGAATCAACCCTAAGTGTAGTAGACCTAGGCTTAAGACGTCTCTCTATCCTTGGCTTATAGATGGTATGTATAGCAATAAATGAAGATGGAAAGAGAGTGTAGCAATGGCTAGGCTCTCTTCTTCTTCAATGGCTAAAAATTTCTCTCAAAGGGGACATGACACAAGGACCTACTTGTGTGCTTGTCACCTAGGGTTTTGTTCAACAAAATTCATAAACTTATGTAAGAAAATGAAACTACAACCATTCCTTCAAGAAGTTTTGCAGAAGATTACTTACATATCACCAAGAAATATCAATGCAAACCCTATTTGTAACACCTTCCTTCAAGAGAAATGCCAAAACATGACAAAATAGTCCTCCTTCAACAAGTGTGCATCACTAAATCAGCCAAAACCCTAGAATAGGTCACAAATTTCACACCTCACTAATGAGTGAGTGAGTTGTGTTGAAAAAATGAAGGTAAAAATCCTTCATTTATACAATATCATGACCTAATTTTACATTTTAGGTCATGTAAAAGGCCGATAAGGCCAAAATACCAAAATCATATTGTTTTACATTAAATTGTCAAATTAAAATGCTAATCAAGATGAAAATAGAATAAAATCCCATCCAAAGGAGGAATTAGCCCCTTTTAGGAAAAATGGGGCATCCTGGAGAAAAAACTTATCCCTCCTTGGGATTCTCCAACCTACCACACGTGCCAATATTGTCTGATCTCCCTCCCAAGACGTCCATAATGTTGGATGACATCATGGCCATGATGGGTGACATCCTAGTCCTTCCAAGGCCAACATTCCACTGAAAAAGGGTCAAACCCCTAGGTCAGGATCTGCCAAAGTGCCTTTGGTGGAATGTCCTCTTCTCCTTTATTACAAAGCTTTGGATCCATATCCATCCTATATCTTCCCCCTAATGGGGTCTCAACATCCACCTGATGGGCTCTTCAGCCCCATGGAGGTCCAAGCTGATCATCTCCCCATGTGTACCGATCCAAAATGGTTCTTGTCCTTCGGGCATGGTCCTGCACATCAAAAGATGCGTCCTCCATGGGATCATCAGTCACAGGGATCATAGAAATTTCAATCACATTTTGTCATCAATATTATTAAACATGTGCATAAAACCCCTAATACATCAATTAACAACTCGAAGACATTACATAGATTTACAATACAAGTCTGTAGAAAAAGACAAGCCGTCCTATTGGGCTAGTGTCCACTGGAAAATGAAAGTTCCCAGATGAGACCTCTTCCAAGACATGTAAGTGGATGAAGTGGTCAAGGGATGTCCAATAAGGTGGGTGAAATGAAGGCCAAGGATACAAGATGTTACCTGTGAGTGCCTTTGTAGAAGGTAAGTTGTACCTGTCATGGACGCATTCTTTCCATGCCCATTAATTCCTTTTGTTCCTTTGTTATTTTATCTTTTATTTCTCTTTCTTTTCTTTTTTTCAAGAGATAATTAGGGGACACAGTGCTAGCGTGGTGACCAGTGGTGGTAGCGTTACCCACAACTACTTTCACAAAAATGAGAAGGTTGGCTCATGATGAGACCCCCTTTCCCTTGGACATGCAATCAAAGGTCACTGCCCTAGCATGGTAAACAACTAATGGAAATGTCATACTACTAGGTACCCATGGACTTAATAGGTTGGCTTGTAATGAGACCCCCTATCCTCTGGTTAGGTCTTGTTTTGTTATTTTTTTAGGGTCCCTCTATTTCTTGCTAAGAATCCATTTATTGCTTTCTTGGGGATCCCTAGGTGAAGCATCTTCAGGTTTTATTATTAGGCTTTTATCTTTTACCAGCTTGATTTTACCTTCTGGGCCTTTAGCCCCTTCTTCCCACTAGATAAGATGCAATACTAAAATTAGGTCAACCCAGTGCCTAGACAAGTGGAATGGGATAGGTGAGCAGGAAACAAGATGGAAAAGTGATGTTGTGAAAGGGGCGGATGATGGCTTCTCATAGACCACTCCCAGTGGCTAAATAAAACCAACAAACACATGCTTACTAGGGCATCCTATTAATCCCCCCAAACATGGTCAAGTGGACAAGTGTAAGATCCAAGTAGTTGTTAGAATTAAAAGGAATCCAATGCATACATTTAATGGTTTTGATGATCAAAGTGGCACATACCATGATACCTGGACTAATTACCTCATGTAGCAAGAACCATCTTTGACACAAGACCAGGCTGATGGTGGTGGAGGCTGCTTCTACTGACAAGATTAAGATGTTGGAAGAGAGAAAAGGCGGGCCCTCCAGGGCCATGATTAAATTAGTCCTGCTCTCAGTAGTCCATGTCTAGGACATGTGGGCCTCGAGACATGATCTCCTAGGTTATCCCTAAAAGTGGAGGATAACATCTGGCTCCAAGTTATGGACATGTGGTCACCGTATAACACATGAGAACCTCAACATCTCTGGCATAACCTGCTGACCTGCTCGGTCTCAATAGAAGCATCAATAACAAAATTGGGGTGGTAATTCCACCCTAGCATACATACATATACATACATATACATACATACATACATACATACATACACACACACACACACACACACACACACACACACACACACATATATATATATATATATAAGACTGAAATAAAACAACCAATAGTGCGTATGTAAAACAAACTGCTTACATGTACCTACCTATTGGCTAGATGTTGGATGTAGTCAAACAACTAGTGAATCCAATCCAACAATGTTCCACAATACCTACATTTTTGCTTCATCATAGACCAAAATAGTGATAAATCAAGCACAAAAAAGACATGGGTTAGAGCATATATCATATCATCAGAAGTCACAAACTCTAACTCATGGAGGTAGGTGGGAGGGATAAAATTGTGCCAAGTCAGTCTTTGTGGAAAGTACTCAATGCACTTAATTAAGGGGTCATGAAAAGTCCAAGGTTCAGAATAATGACTAAAAGGATCATAAAACTGGATACGTAGGACGTCTTCACACTATAAATCTCAGGAATATCTAGCACATGATTGGAAAACTCTCAAGGGAAAGTTAAAAAACTGAGATGATGGACTCAAATTTGTAGTTTTCAACCAACCCTTGGAGTCTCGAGTTTTCTTTAGAGGAAACTTGATAGAAAAGATATAATTTCCAACTACACCTTTAATGATACAATAAGGTAATGAAATAAGAGGTGGCTAGGGAAAAAGGTCGTGAGAATCTTTCTTTAGGCAAACAACATTCTTACTCCTATGAAAACCCAAGCAAAGTGGTGGTTGATAGTCATTTTCATAGGGTAAATCTAAGTGCTCAGAGGAGTAACCATCAAAGCCCTCAAGGTAAGACCAAATATCATTGGGTAAATATGGTACATGGTCAACCTTGGGTGTTTGGGGAGCATCGATAAAAATCCCATCTCCTTGTTTCCACTGTCAAGAGCTTGTTGTGATAATTGTAAAGGAAACACTTGGAGATGACTCTTTATGTCATAGATGGGATCCATATCATAATCAATTGCATCCCACCTATGTATCCTAACATGTATGAATTCATCAATATCAACTAGGTCAGTGTCAGTATCATAACATGGAGGGTTCAAAACATTCAAAATCTCACCCATTTCCTCCTCTTTTCCTAAATCATAAAGTAGAGAATCATCAAAATATTGGAGAGTAGGGTAACTTACTTTTTCTTCTTGTGTAGGAGCTTCGAGGACCTGTGTATATTTAACATGCATTACTATATTATCCTCATGAGTTTCCCCTTCATATTGATTGTACAACAAGGAAAATGCTATTTGTTCAAGGATTCCATTTCTCCATCACTTTTTGAATCATGGAACAAGGTATCATCAAAATCTTGAAAAGGAAAGAAACTAACCTTATTGTCTTGTTGTTGTGCAGGTGGAGAAGGCTTGTGCATTGCTTCATTAGGAGGAGGAGGGCATGTTGATACTTTATCATTGGGTTCCAGCTCCTCAACTGTGTCTTCAACAATCCCTAGTCGATCTGAGGTTTGTTCCCCTTCTTCTTGGAAATCAATAATGAATTTCTCAAGGGAAACCAAAATTTCCCTACTAATAGTACTTGAAGTAAATAGAAATCTTATTTCAGACAAGGAGATGTTCTCCTCAATTCTTGTAGCCATGTTGTAAGCTTCATCGAGAATCCTTGGGGCTCTCTTATCAAGGGGAAAACTTAGATATCTCAAAAGTGCATGAGTAAAGATATGGACAAGGTATCTCTCCTTGGGATGATGTCCTTTAGGAATTTGATACAACATGTTCTCAAAGCTATCTTGGAAGTCTCTGACAATTTCATCCTCAACTTGATTTATATGCTCTAATTCTTATAATAGTATTGGGATGTCTTCTATTTAGATACCCCATATTTAGAGAAAGGTTTCCTCAAATTGATCCATAGTTGTGATGATGGCATTAAGGAGTCTATCATACCACTCTTTGGCATTGCAACAAAGAGTGGCAGAGAAATGTTTCATGACCATGTCTTCAACATAATCATCGATAGGGTAGGATAGGAAGAAATTCCATCACTGTTAGTGAATCCAAGAAGCAAATTTTTGTATTCAAATAACATTTTTTGAGGGTACCCCAGGATATTACTCATGTCTAAGGGCTTGTAGTTCCTGGGATCCCATTGTGAAGTCATTGTTGGCTTCACCATCAGTGGATTCACCAGATAATTCCCTTGAAACTATCAAAAGATAAGGGAAAACACCCTAAGTGGATTTGCCGGGTAAGCTTGTAAGATAAAGAATCTAGAGGCAAGGCTTACCGAAAATTGTCGTCATGAGGATAATTGACTCAGTGTTCCCTGGAAATGACCCCAAAATGTTATCTCATAGTTTGTAGCAAGGGTAAAAGGCTTGAGGTTTGAAGGGAAAACTGGCATAACAAGAACCAATCCCACCCAATGCCACCACAATGGGATGGTTCTTTCTCTTTACGGTGGTAAGTCCCAGAGGAGACGTCCCCAATGACCTGGGGTTTTGAGAAGGAAAAGGTTTACAACATAAAGTATTTATTCCCCCCTCACAAGTCACCACCAAGCAGATAGTTCTAGATAAATATCCAATAATCAAGTAAACCTTGGTGTAGATAAACTAGGCCTCGGTGCTCTCTCCTCCTTCCTTAACTCAGTGGAAAAATGACTAGCTGAAAGATGAAGCATAAAACCAAGACTAGAGGGTTTGAGGAAACAAGGTGTTCCTACAACAAGGCCTTTTAATCAAACCCTAGAGAGAGTCGAACCTAAGTGTAGTAGACCTAGGCTTAAGACGTCTCTCTCTCCTTGGCTTATAGATAGTACATCTAGAAGTAAATGAAGATAGAAAGATAGTGTAGAAACAACTAGGCTCTCTTCTTCTTCAATGGCTGAAAATTTCTCTCAAAGGGGACATGAGACAAGGACCTACTTGTGTGCTTATCACCTAGGGTTTTGGTCAGCAAAATTCATAAACATGTGCAAGAAATTGAAACAACAACCATTCATTCAAGAACTTTTGTAGAAGATTACTTACATATCACTAATAAATATCAATGCAAATCCTAGTTATAACACCTTCCTTCAAGATAAATGCCAAAACATGCCAAAATAGTCCTCCTTCAACAAGTGCGCATCACTAAATCAGCCAAAACCCTAGAATAGGGCACAAATTTCAGACCTCACTAATGAGTGAGTGAGTTCTGTTGAAAAAATGAAGGTAAAAATCTTTCATTTATACAATATCATGACCTAATTTTACTTTCTAGGTCATGTAAAAGGTTGACAAGGCCAAAGTACCAAAATCATATTGTTTTACATTAAACTGTAAAATTAAAACCCTAAAAAGCTAAAAAGAGGATAAAATTCCCTCCAAGGGAGGCGTTAGCCCCTTTTAGGGAAAATGGGGCATCCTAGAGAAAAATGTTAACCCTCCTTGGTCTTCTCCAACCTGCCACACATGCCAATATTGCCCAGTCTGCCTCCCAAGATGTCCATAATGTTGGATGATGTCATGGCCACGATGAGAGACGTCCTAGGCCTTCCAAGGCCAACGTTCCACTGAAAAAGGGTCAATCCCCCTAGGTCATGCTCTACCAAAGTTATTCTGGTGGAATGTAACGACCCTAAATTGATAAATGGTTAAGGATTATTATGTAAGATTTAATTAAGGGATAATTGCAGTTAACAAAATAATAAATTAACTGTTGATCACATTTAATGACCTGTGAAATAAAATGAAAAGATCAATGAAAAATGATATAAAAATGTTGGTGTATGCAGAGAGGGATAGCTATGGATCTTGAGAAGATAACATATTAACTCATGATGAAGGACGAAGTACGAAGGGTGGTTGTGAAGTAAATGCATGAGTCGGTAGGGAGGAATAAGGAACGGGAGGAGGGGGATGTGTGCACCATTCGACCGAGAGGGGGAATGGATGCTGCGGAATGACTGTATTAGACAGAACAAAGATTTTTCTGAGGACTTTTGACTTGCTATGAGCACAACATTTTGGCACTGTGTCTTTTGATCAGGGGAGGCACTGAGTTGCTGGAGGTTTTGGGCATGGAGGGCCAGGATATCCGTAGATATCTTGGAGATAGGTAGTTTTCCTAGTTGGTAGGTAGGATAGTAGTTTTGGGCAGTTATTTTCCTGTTTGTGGCAGGATTGATCGAAGGAGCAGGTAGCAGGAAGGCAGCGGTAAGGCACAGAGGCAATAGAAATTAGCATCAGAACCAGGTACTTGTTAAGTTATGTATTTACTTCCTTCTACCATGAAAACAGTTATTATTGATAATTCTGAGTTATTAAAGTTGTTGTCATGCAAATCAATACTATGCAAGGAAGTTTTTCTTTCAGTTTACTAAATAAAATGTTTATGAAACTTAATGATGTTTAGAATTATATGGGCATTACATATGGTATCAGAGTGTCTTAGTTCTAAATTTGGAGCCTAAGGGTCGAAACCCGGAGTGTTAACTCCATCCATGCTTAACCTATAAGAAACACACGTTCAGTTTGACTTAATAGGACCGATACAGTGTGGTATCCAAGCTATTAAGCACAAAAAAGAGAAGTCATAGCTTAATTTTTCCTTGAGAAATGTTGTTAATGAAGTTTCGGGTAGCATAAACACCTGAAACCGATGAAAATGTCCTGGGAAGCTTCTGTCGAAGGCTTGAAACTGGTAAGATCCAATAACTACACAAATTATACTAAATAAAATGCAAAAGACATTTGTGAGACCGTAAAAAGGCCTACTTTACCTTGAACTTACCTAAATGGGGAAACTGTCGATGCGCAGGCTGAAAAAAGGAAATTTAGCAGACTTATATTATGCAGGAACAATGAAACTAGTTGCCTATATTAGCCTCGGTGAATTTTAAATAATGTAAAAATCTCAGGAACTATAGACCCATATAAAATTTCAAACGTGCCAAAGAGAGAAATTTTTACATTACGTAATGTTTCATGCAAATTAATCATTATCTCAAAGAAGAGTTGTCCGTTACACGGGAGAATGGATCTTCGTCGTCAGATCTTGGATAAAATCTCGTTAGCCATTAGATCTAGACAAGTTGCGCAGGGTTTAAGCCCTAGCGTGCATAGGAGGAGTCATTGGGAAATCTGAGTCATCGGGGATTTGTTAAGTCTGAGAATCAAGGCCTTGTGGTTATTGAAATCCCGAGAACGGATCCTAGCCGTTGATCTTGGTAGGGCACGTGCCAATGTTCTGGGGAGGCATCGGGATTTCCGAGGACATTTAAGAAGTGTAGAACCATTGCATAAGGGAATCACGATTCGCGATTTTTCGATAGGATCTAGACCATCCATCGGAGAGGACGTGTGGCACGAGATCCTAGCGAGTCAGAGCATCGAAGTTTTCAAGGGTAATGAAATTGTGCAACAGGAAATCATGATCCGCGATTTCCCGACGAGATCTGAGCCATTCGTTCACACGGGACAGGTGTCAGGGATTAGACGAAAGTTGCAGATCGGGAAATCAAAGTTCCTGAGGACAAGGAATTCAGGACATCATAATTCCCTATACCCTGATGAGTGGAGGTCAGTGATCGTCACGGCAGAGAAGGAGGACAGAGGCCTAGTGGAAGCCAACTATCAGCCAACTGGAGTTTGGGATATCGAGGTTTCCGAGGACATGGAACGCTCGCAACAGGAAATCGCGATCCATGATTTCCCGACAGGATCAACACCATCCATCAACAAGGACGCGTGGCAAGAGATCCCAGAAAGTCAAAGTTCGGCATATCGGAATTTCCAGAGTCGTGAAACTCTTACACAATGGAATCGTGATTCACGATTTCCCGATACAATCAAGGCCATCCATCTGAGGGATAGGTGGCAACCAAAAAACCGTCGGCGATAGGCCCCATCGGCATATCGGGAATCGACGTATCCAAAATTTCAAGGACACTAAACCCTTGCATTACGAAACCGCGATATGCGAATTCTCAACACCATCATAGCCGTTGATCCAAGGGACGCGTGTTCGAGGATCTGAAGGAGTCGGGATTTCGGAATTTTGGGTTTTTCGCATATGAAGGAATCACAACCGGAGAAGTCACGAAATCTCGAAATGCGACGGGTCCCACAACCATAGCGTTTAAGTGAGGACAGGTGTCAGAAGGTTCAGCCTTGTCAGGAGATAACGAAAGGTGGCATCGGAGATCGGGGGATCGAGAATCCTAAGGACGTGCGCTCGTTGACATCGCAAATGCCGAAACCCTGAATCCCGATAGGAAAATGAGTGGCCACGGTCTTGTGAACATGGTCATATAGACCAAGGTATAGTCAGTAAAGGGATAACTCTTAGAGACTGAGCCCATTGCGAATCGGGAATTGGAGAGGTAAGGGGATCATGACAGTAAAGAGTCTGAAACCCCGAACTCCGATGCAGAGTCAGGAATAAGCCACGATAGGTGCAGAGACCGTGACAAGGGAAGATAAGGCCTGTGGATTGGGGCATTCGACAGTGAATTCTGGAGGAAATTCCAAAGAGCCACTTAGGCTCAATCGATGAAATTGAATGATCCTGTATACCTATAAAATTATATATATTTACATGCATAACTACATGCATATGGACAGACAAAAAAATTTATAAAGATAAACAAAATAAATTGAAGGCAGAACATCAAAATCTGTACAGAGCTGGAATCACAAGCAAATATTTTGTTCAAAAGAAGAAATCACCATTCATTACCACAGCGTAAGGAAAGTTTATGCAATTCCCGGATTCGACTAACCCCGCACTCTTCATGAAAGTACTGAAACTGGGCACAATTTGCAGACTGAATCACACCTTTTACCATAGTTGAGGGTGAGCTCCGCAATGTGTACAGACAAGGGGATGATTCCCAATATTTCAAAGAGACTGGACTCCAGGTTCTAGATCTTGTCAGTGGCCATATCACTGTACACGGTTACTGTAAAATGAACTGGAGCATATACAACAATACCCAGCACTAGCAAGGTTCTCTGAACAATGGCGAGGATGTGAGCCATGGTGAGGTAGATTTTGAAAACCTCTGAGAAGAACAGAGGAAAGTCTGTGATGGACAAGGATGGATGTGTGGAAAGTCCCAGCGGATGAGAAAGTGGGACAAAGGAAGGACGCGTAGAGAGTCGAAAGGATGACAGGTGGAGAATGATGAGGTTAGATATGAGGGAGCTTGAGGAACCCAGATGAGCACGTGGAACCCATGCGTGCTTGGATTTTGTGTGCACCTTTAAACTAATTTTTTATATATATTATAAATTATTAAGAATAATATAAAATAAATTAAATAATTTGGTATAAATAATTTTATATATGAATAAGGTTAAGTTAGTATAAATTAATGAAAGGTTAATTGGGTTGAAAATTACTTAAATTAATTAAGTATTTATTTAAATATAAGGTTAATCTACCTTAAAACTTGATGTTGACCAAGCTTAGATGTTGAATCCTAACCCAAACCTAGCCAATTCCCCTGATGGAGTAATGTCTGTTTACAGACAAGTAAAGAAAACTTACGCCTAACCTTGTTTCTGAGTTTAAGTAGCACCAATTTGAAACGTCCTGGAACTCACCCTGATAGCTTTGGGTGATGCAGGTTAAGTCATACCAGATGGCCATGACTCAAAAAGGTCAAGGCCAGGGAGTGTCGTCATGGGAACCACCCACGCCACCAACGCCATCACCACCACCAACACCACCAACACCACTAGCACCACCACCACCATCGTCCAAACTAGCTCTCATACTACGCTCATTAAAAGCTATTAACGAGACTTTAAAAGGGCGCCAACCAACAGGGACTGAACTGGAACCCCCACCATCTAGAATGGGTAATCCAGAAGCATCAAGGGATTCAGGGGGAGGACTTCCACCTGAATACATCACTAGAGAGTTGCAGAAAATCAAACTTCTGGAGTTTGCCGGGGGTCGTGCCAGTGAACGCGTGGAAGCATGGTTGGAAGGCATGACAAGTTGTTTTTCCCTAAGCGAATATGCGTCCAATTCAAAAAAAAAGATTGCAATTTTCTAGTTAAGAGATAGCGCCTTGAACTGGTGGGGCAACCTGGAAAGAAAACTACACCTTACCCCAGACACAGTATCTTGGGAACTTTTCGAGGAGAGGTTCCGAAGGAAATATCTACCAGCATACTATGAGGAACAACAAGTAGGGGAATTTCATGCTCTAGTTCAAGGAAACAGAACTGTAGAAGAATATGAGATCAGGTTTATGGAACTGGTCAAGTATGTTTCGTATATGGACAATGACCAATGACAGGCAGAGAACTTCATTTATGGATTGAACCCAAAGATTAGAGCTATGGTAAGGATGTGGAAACCATCTTCAGTGGCGGAGGCGGTAGAAAATGCGCGTTACGTAGAAGAACACATGAACTTAAAAGGGGGTACAAGATCGACATTTCCACATAGCCCTGGATTTGTAGGAAAGAACCCGAGGACATTTACTAGGGGAGGGGGCTCAATGCCACCACCTTATGATAACATAGTCATGCCAAGGACAGTAGCTGCAGGAATTTCAATGGCAACTAGTGTAGCATCTCGTTCATCACCAACGGTGCAGACAGGCCCATGACCATCTCGAGGAGAAGCTAGTAGGGGCAGGGGTCCCAGAGGAAGGAACTCATTTAGGAATCAGTCACATAACAGTGCACTGGTTCAATCTCGCATTTCCTGTTGGAGATGCGAAGGACCCCATTATGAACGGGACTGTCTAGAGTTACAATCAGGGTTTGTGCACAGAGAAGGAAAGGCACCAATGGGAAGGTCAGGTAGCAACCACCAGATTTATGCAGCGGTTAATAACCGCCAGGATGAACATCAATCCACCATAGTGGAGTCGATAGGTACTCTAAATCATATTAATGTTAAGATTTTGTTTGATTCTGGTGCGACAAATAGTTTCATTTCACCATCTGCATTAGAAAAGAGTGGGCTGGCAACCTATGAGCATGATGACTTTAAACAAGTCGAGATGGCTTCGGGAGAAAAACAAGCTATAGGACCTAGTGTCGATAATTGTATAGTAGACCTAGGAGTGTGCACTACCAGGTTGAAGGTATATGTCACTGCTCTTGGAGCATATGACCTAATCATTGGAATGGATTGGTTAGCAGCTCATTGAGCATTGGTAGATTGTTTCGCCAAGAAGGTACTTTGTATTGATGATGAAGGAAGACCAATAGAGATCCAAGGTGTACAGAGAAAAGTGTCATTACGCTTTATATCAACTATGAAGGTCAAGCGATGCTTGAGACAAGGGTGTTGGCTTTATGTAGTGGAGGAAGTGAAAGAAAGGAAGGGACCCTCATTGGGTCAGTACCCAGTATTGTCAGAATTTCAGGATGTTTTTCCAGACGAATTACCAGGATTACCTCCTGAGAGGGAGCTTGATTTTACCATTGAGCTAAAACTTGGTGCAAAACCAATATCCAAGACCCCGTATCGAATGACAGCACCGGAACTTTGTGAATTGCAAATGCAGTTGAAGGAGTTGCTAGACTTAGGGCTAGTAAGGCCCAGTGTCTCACCTTGGGGCGCACCAATAATTTTTGTAAAGAAGAAGGATGGATCCTTACAACTATGTATAGATTACAGGGTCTTGAACTGTGCTACAGTGAAAAATAGGTACCCAATGCCGCGAATAGATTACCTCTTCGATCAGATGAAGGGAGCAGCGGTATTCTCAAAGATTGATTTGTGATCTAGGTATCATCAGTTAAGGATTAAGGAAAGTGATATCCCAAAAATTTCCTTTCGAACTCGATTTGGACATTACGAGTTTGTTGTAGTACCTTTCGGATTGACTGATGCACCAACGGTGTTCATGAGCCTCATGAACAGCGTATTCCTGAAGTACTTAGATCGTTTTGTACAGGTTTTTCTAGATGACATTCTCATCTATTCCAGGAATGAAAGAGAACATGAGGAACACTTGCGAATAGTGTTGTCTTGCCTTAGGAAGAACAAATTGTATGGAAAGTTGTCGAAGTGTTCCTTCTTCCAGAAAGAGATCCACTATTTAGGTCATATCATTTTAGGCGAAGGAATCTCGGTGGACCCAGAGAAGGTAAAGGCCATTCTGGAATGGCCAGTGCCGAAAAATGCACATGAGGTGAGAAGCTTCATGGGGATAGCGGGTTATTACCGGAGATTTGTGGAAGGATTCTCAAAAATAGTGAAACCCATCAGCACATTGCAATGAAAAGGGGTCAAGTACGAATGGAAAGAAGAATGTAATAGTGCATTCATTGAGCTTAAGAGGTTACTAACTAGTGCGCTAATTCTACGAGTGTCAGATATGGAAAAGGACTTCATGGTCTGCACGGATGCCTCGAAACAAGGATTGGGGGCCGTGCTAATGCAATATGGAGGAGTGATAGCTTATGTGTCAAGAAAGTTGAAGAAGCACAAAGAGTTATACGCGACTCATGATTTAGAGTTGGCAGTTGTAATGCTAGCTTCGAAACTTTGGAGGCACTATCTTGTGGGGCGGAACTTTGAACTCAAAACAGACCATCAAAGTTTAAAACATCTCTTCACCCAAAGAGATCTGAATGCCAGGCAAAGGCGATGGAGTGAGTTTATGAGTGAGTATGATTTTGGTATTTCATACATAAAGGGAAAGGAAAATGTGGTCGCAGATGCCTTGAGTAGGAGACCATGTATCTTCTCCTTGGTGACCTTAAAGGTTAGTCTGAGGGAACAGGTGTTGGCACAACTACTAGAAGACAGTTGGTATATAAAAGTTACCTCAAACCTCCAGAATGGGAGGTAGATAGACCCAAAGTATGAAGGGTATAATCTAGAAACATACGGATTGTTGAGATATCGAGGAAGGATGTACATTCCGAAGAATGGGGATATTCAAAGCATCATTCTGAAGGAAGCCCATAGATCACTTTATTGTGTGCATCCGGGCGTGAAGAAGATGTATGCAGAGATGAAGAAACTATTCTTTTGGGTAGGCATGAAGCGTGATGTAGTCCATTTCGTCGCCAGATGCTTAGAGTGTCAATAAGTGAAGGCCGAGCACCATCACCTGGCGGGCCTCCTACAACCACATGACGTTCCTATGTCCAAGTGGGAAGTCATCTCAATGGATTTTGTTGTAGGGTTTCCACTCACATCCCATAGACACAATGTCATTCTTGTGATAGTGGATAAGTTAACCAAGAGTGCTCATTTCATTCCAGTTAGAGACACATATGATGTTATTGATGTGGTACGAGTGCTCATAAGCGAGGTTATCCGTTTGCACGGGATACCTAAGAAGATTATTTCAGATAGGGACTCCAGATTCACTTCTAGATTTTGGACAAGTTTACAATTAGCATTGGGGACTCAATTGAACTTAAGCATGGTTTATCATCCTGAAATAGATGGGCAAACTGAGAGAGTAAATTAAGTCATGGAAGACATGCTTAGGATGTACGTAATGGATAATCCAACCCAGTGGGAGAAGCACCTACCTTTGGTAGAGTTTACCTACAATAACAGTTATCATATTTCCATCGGAATGCTACCATACGAAGCTTTGTATGGAATGCCATGCAGAACACCATTGAGTTGGGATAGACTTGAAGACTGAGTAACAATTGGGACATAATTGATTCAGGAAATGGAGGAACAGGTGATTCAGATCAGGCAGAGGCTAAAGGAAGCTCAGGATAGACAGAAAAGTTATGTGGATGCACATAGGACCGACCGAAATTATGAAGTGGGGGACCAAGTTTTCATTCGTATCAGCCCTAATAAGAGCACCATACGGTTCGAGAAGGGGAAAAAGTTGTCACCTCGGTTTATAGGGCCATTTAGGGTCTAAGAGAAAATTGGAACTGTTTCCTATCGTCTCGTACTACCACCCCGCTTGCATAAAACTCATAATGTATTTCATGTATCTGTTTTACATCATTATGTTGCTTATGAATCACATAAACGAAATTGGAAGGAATTGCAGGTATCGGACGTGGGAACCCTCACGGTTGAATCATTATGCATATTGGACCATAGAGTCCGACAGCTCAGAAACCGTTCGGTAGACCAAGTTAAGGTCCAGTGGGACAAGTATAGTCCAGGATCTGCTACTTGGGAGGATGTCAAAGCACTACAGCGAGACTATCCATCACTATTTTGACCACCTCGAGAATAGGTTTCTCGAAGGTGGGGTGTAGGTAACAACACCCTTTTGACTTAGATGGCCAGGATTACCTGAGGCCTATACACTTTATTTCCTAGTCACAGTGAAACTATTAAGTGATATATTTAAACTTTAAACTTATGAACAATAATGAATGTTTAAGTGTTATTGATGATGACGCATGTAATGCGATCTATTATGTGAATGAAATTTTTATGATTGATTAAATGCTATTGATGATGATGTATATGATGCGGCATATTGTGAGAAGGAGAAATTATTGAATGTTTAATACTGTTAAAATAATGTTCGATACGATGAAATCTATTTTGGTAAATGATAATCTTGTGAATGAGTAAAGAGTATGAATTATGGGATATTGTGAAATCTAATTCAAATGGGAAAACTTTGATGTTAATGTATTGGTACGGGGATACCAAATTGAAATAATGAAAGTATGCAATTATATGATGATAATGCATAGAAATATATGAGTTTGTGTTGCAGACTAATCTGCAGGTTATGGGCTATGAAATAGCCAAGTGATAATGATGATGAAAGTGGATATCAGGACCACTAACCAAAAAACATTATGGTACGAATAATGTGTGTGAAATTATATTGATTTGGGATGCATTGCTGTGATATGTGGACTAGTGCATGATTATGCTATGATTTTGGTACTAACACTGCCCAAAACTGAATAAACGATGACAAAACCTCTAGCAACACAGTGCCCCTGTATGTTCCATTGTAGGGTGTTGACCCT
>ML785752.1:620533-643710 GCA_009831015.1 Picea engelmannii | reverse complement strand
CACATAGGTAGATTAATGTATTCGGATGTAATAAAGGTCAATATTAATAAGACCTTTCAATAAAATAGAATAAGGCGGATGTAAGAAGACCTAATAGAAGCTTCCTCTTCTAGAAGGATCTTCCTCTAGATGCTTCTTTTTATTATAAATAGGATTCAAGGGTATGAGAACCCTAGCTTGGATATTATTGTAACAGAGCGCTGCTCGATTGGAGGTTGCCCCCTCGAAGAGGCCTGTGAACATTGCTATCTGAATCAAGTGCTATTTCTGTTCAAGTGCTATTTATGTTGCTATTTCGTATATCATTTCTGTGTATTGTGAAGATTATGCTGGATATTTTACTGTTATTCTGTTATTTCTAGCATTTCGTTCCTATTCTGCATATTTTATATATCTGGTATCTTGCAAAACATGACTAGCTGAGGAAAACCATGTTCCATGACTATTTGGCACTGGCACTTATAGGCAAAACCATATGCATGAGATACTTTGTGACCACAATCACGGAGACCAAGAAAACTTCCATGAGCTCATTTAAGCTTTCCTCATTCCCTGGGCATGAACAGGACACAACGATAGAAGAGAAAAAATTGAGCAGGGAAAGGAGGAGAAGGTGTAACATATAAGATAAACCAAACAAAAGAAAGCAAGGTGCTGAAGAGGGGGATGGACCAAAATGAACCAGATTTGGGGAAATAAAATCCTAAAAGAGTCCTCTGAATGTAGTCACCAACCATTAAGGAGTTGTACTGAGTGAATCTGAAATCCAATGCTCACACACTAAGGAGATCCATCATAAAATACAAATGAGATAAGGGTTGTAAGAACATGTTGAACAAGATGAAATGAGAATCGACGACAATCAACCTTGAGGAATGTTGGGGAGGTTGAAATTTGACATAAACATAATGCGGTGGTATATCAATGTGACACCCCATCCGGGGACAATCTATAAGAAACATTAAAATAAGATAGTATAAGGAAAAAAAACTAGTTTTTAACCAATATATTTTATAAATTAATAATATAAAATACAATAGTATATTTAAAACAAAATAAAAAGTTTACTTAAGCTTTCGATCTGAGTGGTTTAGTTCTGTAGAATTTGCATGCTGGTCTTTTATTATGTCAATGATATAATGGAAGATAGAGAAATAAGGGACAATTTGTTTTGCAGCAAGAACATAAGTGATGATTTTTAAGTTATTCTCATATTTATGTGCATTCCAATCATTTTGTTATCTATTAGAAACATTTCATTTGAAAAGTAGGTGGAGGTGTCGATGAATTGCTGCTATCTTTTTGTCATCATGCTAGGTAATTTCACACAAAATATAAATAACAAATAGAGTAGTGTTTTTCTTCATATCCATATTGAGATATCAAGTAAGCATGATATGGCTCTTCTATTGTTGCCAAAGTTTATCTATTGAGTTGCTTGATCAATGTCCAAAATAAATTCATCATTAACTAATTTAGTGCTTAATTTATTGGTAATTTTTTTCAATGATGTAAAGCCTCCATGGATCAACTCTATCAATTATTTCCAATGATGGAACTTTTCTTAATCATAGGTGTTGGCACAGGGCCATACCTAGGGTTCAGCTCCAAGAGCGCACCAGCAAGCCCTAGATACTGGCCCTTTCGACAACACCTGCGAAGCAGATGCAGTCTCACCCAAAGCATCTATGAGGGGGTTGCAGGACACACATGTCTACAACCAGGGGAATATTTAGTGAATCTCACAAACAACATCATAATCATCATATATCAGTTTCCTCCTTTAATCTATTCTGCACAGTTATAGATATACTCTAACACATTATGCAATAATAGAATAACAATGATGAATATCAAGGAATCAATCACACACATAACACTAGATATATGTGGTTGACCCTCTCTCTAGGGCTATGTCCACAAAAGTGTGCTTATGATTTATTAAGGTAAAGAATATAGTTCTTATCTACACTCTCAGCTAGTAGATCTTCTTTCTTCTCTCCTCNATTCTTGTACACCCAGTTGTAGGACTTGACCTTCGCACCTAGCTTAAGATATTACAATATCAGAAGTCTCTCTGACTCATCACTTCTCTCTCTGAATACAATGATCCCTTAGACAATACTATAGATAGATCAACAACAACATTGTACCCCCCCGACCCATGTCCTCTTGACCCTTATTTATACATTACAATACCTCACCGATATCCTTAGGTCAAAATCTAGGTGCCAAAACCCTAGATACCAAAACCCTACGTCAATTTGACCCACGTTTTTTGAGCTTTGTTGACCTGTCTTTCCTTCCTTATTGCGTGGTGTTCCAAAGCATCCAAACATGCATTTTCCCTACTTTCTGAGTTTTCCTCGATCCATCTTCCCTCTTGATCTATCAACCTTGACCTTCTCATTCAATAGCTTGCTTTTTTGAACTTCGCTTCATATTCTCTTCTCTTTTTCTCACTTCGACCCAGTGACAGTCACAGTGTCTTTCGTGAAGTGCACATTTCACCTTTTCTTCCTTGTTCTTCACTTCATTCCATAACCAAGGGCCAATAGGCCCCAAAAACTCACCTGTGACTCATCCCAAGGTAGTTCAGATCTGATTCCTCTGTTTTTTTTTGTCCTTATATTATGCAATGTAGCCTTTGCTTCTACTTGATACCTCCTCTCCCTCCTTGTGCAAATTGTCATTTCTGCATTTGGTACCCAATTTCAACTGCACCTAGTACCTATACCCTTTTCCTATTGTTTTTACTAAGAGCTACGAGGCAGCTGGTTTTCATAGTACAACTTCAACCGACTCCCATTTACCAATCCTTCCTTCCATTCTCCCTTCAATATTTTTAATTGCGCAGCTCCTCCTTCTGTAACATAAGCGATCTCATATGGTCCAAGCCAATGCATTCTAAAATTCCCAAAGTGTTTTATAAACTTACTATCATACACCAGTATTCAATTACCTTGCTTGAATTCCTTCTTCTTGATGTGCCTATCATGATATGCCTTCTCTTGTTCCTTTTGAACCTATTAGTGGAATCATGCAATGAATCTTTGTTCTTCTAGTTCAACCAACTATGCAAGTCTCTCGCAAACAGCACCAATATCATCCATGTATGTAAACACAAAAATCCTTAAGCTTGGTACCAAGTATTCCATTAGGAAAACAACTTCAAGGCCATAAAACAATTTGAAAGGGGTTTGCATTGTTAATTTCTTACAAGTGGTTCTATAGGCCCATAGTACTACAGGTACTCTTAAATCCCAGTCATCCTTGTTCACACAGCAAATCTTTGTCAGTGTGGTCTCCAAGATCTTGTTGAATGATTCAATTGTCCCATTTGCTTGTGGATGGTAAGGTGTACTCTTCTGATGGTGGACTGTAAATTCTTCAGTCAGGGATTCAACTGTCTTATTGATGAAGTGTGTGCCTTGATCTCATATAAGGATCTTGGGGCATCCAAACCTAGTTATTATGCCATCAAATATAAAATGTGCAGCTATGGTTGCACTACAATCTTTTACTACTCTAGATTCGGCCCATTTGGTTAAGTATTCTATTGTAGTAATGATGTATCTTGCTCCTGTGCGTTTTCTTGGTGGGTTTATGGGTCCCACAAAGTCAATGGCCCATTTTTCAAATGCTTGTATGTTCATGTGTGGTACTAATGACATTTCATATTTTCTATATGGTTTTCCAACTCTCTAGCATACATCACAGGCCCTAACATAATCTTTAGCATCTATGTGTAAGGTAGGCCACCAAAGGCCAGCTCTGAGAAACTTCTACGTAGTTTTTCTTCCTACATAGTGTCCTCCTGCATGCATTCATGAGCTTTTGCAAGGATCAATGGTTTCTCTATCTCCATAACGCATATCCTTAGTATCTCATCAGGTCCCATTTTGTATAGTTGACCAACTATTAGAGAAACATCTACAACGCGCACCACTAGTTGTTTCTTCTAGGGAATCATCTACTCACTAAATGGAATTCCTATTGACAGGAACTAGATTATGTTTGGGAAGTGGTCATCAATATTTCTAATGGTGAGAAGTTGTGCATCCACGAATGTATCCTCCAAACTGGTGGGTTATTCTCCATGTTCCAACCTCGACAGGTGATAAGGGCCTTTGTTCATTCTTCCTGGATTAACTATGATTTAAAAATCATATTCTTGAAACAACCGAATCCATATGCATATTCATCCCCCCAACACTAGATTGTTGGACAAGTATTTCAGCACGAAGTGATCTATAAACATTTTAAAGTGTCCTCCCAACAAGTAGTGGTGGAATTTTTGCAACGCATACACCATGGCTAATCCTTCTCTCTCATTAGTGGTGTAATTAATTTCAGCTGTAGATATCTTCCTGCTAGCAAAAGCTAATGGATGGTCGATATACCCTTCTCTCGATTATGTCATTACTACTCCTAATGCAATATAAGACTCATCGACATGCACATGAAACTCTTTGCTCGAATCTGGAAAAAAAAGAATGGGCGCAGTGACCATCTTCTGTTTCAGTGTGTCGAAGCTTTGCTGACATTTGCCTATCTAGCCAAACTAACAATCTTTCTTCAACAACTTCTACATCATTGTTGTGATTTGGGCATAGCCTTTAATGAGTTTCCTGTAATAGCCAGTATGTCCTAGTGTAGTGTGCAGTTGTTTCACTAAATTAGGAGGTGGAAAATCAACTATAATTGCAATTTTAGATGGATCAACCAACAATCCCTACTTTCATACAATATGGCCTAATAAAACTCCAAATGGTGAGAAGAAGATGCACTTATTTAGATTCAAAGAAATTTGACACTCACTGCATTTATCCAACATTAGCCTTAGACACTCAATATGATTTTTCAACAAACTAAACACAGTCCCGTCATTAAAATATGTTTCTAAAAATTTATGCAAAAATTCTTTCAATGCTTCGAACACCACCCTGGAAAATATGGTTGGGTCATTCTTTAGTCCAAATGGCATCACTTTATATTGGTAGGATCCCCATTCTATGGAAAATGTTATCTTGTGGTGGTTCTCCTTAGCAATCCAGATCTAATGGTATCTTGAAAATCCATCTGTAAAATAATATATCTCCTGGCCTCCCACATTGTCTAATACTTCATCAGTGAATGGTGTATGGAAAGGGTCATGCAGAAAAGCATCTTTAAACTTCTTGAGGTCCACACATATCTTTATTTCTCCTATCTTCTTGTCTTTCACGACCATAGGGCTAATCCACTCTGACTCTTCGATAGGTTCAATAATCCCCGCTTCCAACATTTTGTCGAGCTCAATATTCACTTTTTCCTTGTATCTCGGGTTCAATCTGTAGGTTCTTTGCTTGACTAGCTTCACACCTGGTTTCAAAGGGATCCTCATCTCTCCCATAGAACCTTTGATACCCTTCATTTCAGTTAACTTGGTTGGAAACATGTCCTGATACTCATGCAGTAACTATGTAATATTGTCAATGGTAGAAGCATCCCAATAATCTCTGACATTGGCAAGCTTTAGTGTCGCCTCTGTTCCAATATTGACCTTTTTTATCTTGATTGGATGACCAATAAATGGTAGCTCAGCTCTTGGTCCTTCCACATTTCTTTGGCCTTATGTTTCTGTGATGTTCACCTTCCTAGGATCATCATCATAATTGGCATTGATGTTATAGCAACCCTGCAATTTCTAGAGGGGCGCAGTCCATTCATCCTCTTCTTGTTCCATAGGGAGGCTAGATGTCTCCTCGGATACCTTCTTTCTCACAATATGTAATGCTTGGTCTACTAAAGGATATTCACTTTTAAATAAAAAGGTGGTTACAAAATTCAGAATCATACCTTCCCAATTTGTAGACGAGGCACAACTCCTCTTGAAGGTTCCAGTTGATGGGGGTCATGTCTAGCGTGTTGATGAATATGTGCACCCATTTTCTTGTGGAATGTCACTCAAGTCCTCTTCATAGCTTCACACATGGTCTTTTGGATAACTTTGACTTGTATACCTTACTTCACAAATTATTGTTTGTGTTGAGAACCGTGCTGTCATTAAAGTTCGACATTGTGTCTAGTCTGTAATATTAATTTTATGTGTCCCCCACCATCTTGTTGGTGTATCCTTCAGGGCCTCATCCATGGCCAACAGTCTCTATTGTGTTGGTACACTTTCTTCAAACTCCAACAAGAAGGCCTATAATGGATTCAAACAATCAAATATGGGTAAGTCGCTTATTGTTGTGCTGATCCAATGAACTTCTCTGGTTAATCTGGCACATCTTCTGGTAGATAATTCATACATTTGGTTCTTCCAGTTCTCCAATGCTTCTTTTGAATCTGATGAACATGCATTGTCTATTTGCTAGGTTCGATTCCCATCAATTGTAGGGTTGATGTAATCTTGTTGTCTAGCTGTTAGTTTGTAGATGTTTTCCAATTCATATGCATGGTCTTCTTCTCTGATGGGATTTGTGTATCGCAGACCTTCATCTGGATATAAGGGTGCAATGACCATAAGTCCATCTCTTTCAAATTTCATACATCTTTTCTTCAAATCAACAACAGTAGAATTGTTGAAGGCCCAATCAATTCCTAGAAATGAAGGGTAAGGGCATTTGTCATCAACAATTTCAATTACCTCAAGATCTTCAAAGGTTCTAACTTCTTTGATGTCCATAGGGACATGCTCCAATCTTCCAAATGGGCTGACAACTTGCTGGTTATCCATCCTAAGTCTAATAGGGGAATAGATCAACCTCGGTTTTTCCATTAGTTCCCAAGTTTTCTTCGTCATGACATTGACCTTTAACCCTAAGTTGAGGACCACATAGTCTATATCATACTCTCCTATTTGAGCATTCAAATGTAATTTGTTATTTGTCCTTCTATTCTTACCAATTTGGTGTATTACCCTATTCAATAAGGGGTCTATATTCCCTAGCTCATACTTCTAGATTAAGTTATGTAGTTCTTGCACAACGTTCTCATCCTGAATTAACTTAATACAAGTGTATAAAAGTTCAATGATCTTACTAACCTCTTTTCCTCCTTTTGGTAAAACCGACTGATCAAATTCCCAAGGCATCCCATATTCTCTAATTTCTGGTCATGTCTTGGAGGAAGAACCTTGACCTGCTTTGAACTCTTGCCTTGCTTCCTCAAATATTTGTCTTTCTTTCTTCACATTGAAATTTGGGGTCTTCCCTGTAGCTTTCCTAATACCTATGTATTATGCGATCTTTCCTTGGTTCATTCTATCCTCTCCTATGGCAGCCCCTCCTCGAGTGATAATAGTGACTCTATGGTCTACTCTATGAGGTTCAACATAGATCAGTTGCACTTGTGGGTTTTGTTGAGGTCCTCGTCTTTCCTAAATATTGGCTAATAGCACAAGGCAGTCCTCAATGACATGCTTGAAGGAGTTGCAATAACTGCAAGAGATGCAAGGGTTTTGACAATCCCTTGCTAGATGTCCAAGTTGTGTGTAGTTATAACAATATATTTGTCCTCGGCCCTGACCCATTCCTCCTCCTCCTCCTCCTCCTTTGTATCCACTACAAGGATTGAAATTTCCTCTTCATGGGGAGTTATACTGTGTAGTGTTTCCTTCTTGATGTACTTCACCTTAGATCTTATATATATATATCTCGATATTTCATGCATGAGATCATAAGCTATGCAATCTCTATCATCATGCCCTACTGATTTATAGAATGTGTAGTACAATTTTGTAGGTGTCTGAACGTCTTTTTTCATGTAATATCACTCACCACGATGATGTCAATTTCTGCATACTTTGCACCAAGGCAAGCTGACTTTCTTCAAGGGGCTTGGAGCTCCAAAAGCCAAGTATTTATTGAAGAGAGGGTAGTGTTCCTTTTCATGACCTTATGATCTACATCTGACACACCATATGTTTTTTCGTTTGTCTTTTCCCTTATCCTTCTTCATGTCTTT
Source organism: Picea engelmannii (assembly GCA_009831015.1). NCBI lineage: Eukaryota > Viridiplantae > Streptophyta > Pinopsida > Pinales > Pinaceae > Picea > Picea engelmannii. The sequence goes on along the minus strand of ML785752.1, from coordinate 635,757 downwards.
GACCTATAAAGAAAAACCAGTTAGTTGACTAAAGATCTGACTCATACCTAAGTTGGAGTCTCCCATAGGGGATGCTTCAATATTCATGGCGATCTCCAATGCTTTTGCCTGCAAAGAAACAATTTGTTGCATCAAGGTAACTCTGATATGTGGTAACATGGAAAATATGAACCATTTATTGTTCTTCTCATTTGGGATCTTAAAAGTCAATCTTCTTGTTAGGGTCTTGAATCTCTGGTCAAACTCCCAAATAGGTTCAACTACCTTCTACTTGATCTATTTAAGCTCTATAATACATTGCGACTTGGACTTAGGTTTCTTAAACTCTGTGATCAATGAATTCTTGATCTCATTCAATGGCTTAGTCTGCACAAGTTCTTGGACAAGCTTCGTGTCCTAGCTCAATGCGCAGTCTCTCAGTGTAGTGCTAAACTGGTTTCTTTTAACAACTTCATCGGTAATATTTTTAATGTTCCATACAGCCTCACACAGAAACCAATTCTGATTAGGATCTTCAGATCCATCTCCTCTAAAGATAGGGAGCCTCATCTCATCTGCCATGAAGTTTCCTAGGTTCCCTATCTTAGTGGATGTTGAACTCCTAGTAATAGTTCTATGCAGACTCTGGTGATTTGGAATGCTATTATTACTTAGTGTTTATGAAAAAAATAGGAGGATTGATATTACTTGCTTCAATAGCCTACATAGTTCCTAAGGTTTCTGGCTCATTTCAGTGAAGTTCTTTATCATCCCTTTCTTCTTCTTTGGTAAGTTCTAAATGATCTTCATCTGTCAGATCTTCCTTTTCTCCACTGTAGAAACCCTCTTCCCTGTAGTTTTTCTTAAACAAGTTCTCAATATGAACCCCTTGGAATACTCTCCCATTGTGCATATGTCTAGATATTGTGTCGCTGTCACTTTCCGAATTCTTGAGAATTAGCCTTTTCAAATCTTCTCAATCTACTATATCCTCAATATGTTCTTCTCATGCAATAACATCTTGAGTCTAAACTTCAAGAATTGTAAAAATTTTCCTTCAGGTCCTTTAAATAAATATCTTCTAGATTGATTGTATGACTCTACTCTTTTAACAACAAACTCGGTGATATACCCTCCAATGGTACTATCAAACCAGTGATATGCTGCTCTGGATACAATGTTATCAACCCTTTTAACCTTCTAGATCAACATCGATGTCCAAACTACAGGATATCTAGGTCTTATCTCGAATTGGGTATCTTTAACCTAGCTAACCACTCATATATCTCTTGATGGATCCCTCCAAAGAATATCTCGTGAATGTCAGTAAAGATATATTTCTCCAACCAAATTTATGTACTAATATTAGGGTTCTTGTTCTGGGCTTCAACGAAGTCCTTCTCTTGATCCTCTATCCACTTTTGAGTTTCTGTCTTCGATGGGAACCACCTTGACATTCCCTCAAGAAGATTTTGGTCCCGGAAATGGAACCATTTGTTGGCATAGGGGCAGACCTAGGGTTCAGCTCCAAGAGCACACCAACAAGCCCTAGCTACTGCCCCTTTCACCAACACTTGTGAAGTAGATGCAGTCTCACCCGAAGCACCTATGAGGGGGTTGCATGACATAGATGTCTACAATGAGGGGAATATCAAGTGGATCTCACAAACAACATCATAATCATCATATATGAGTTTCCTTCTTTAATCTATTCTGGAAAGTTATAGATCTACTCTAACACATTATGAAATAGCAGAATAACAATGATGGAGATCAAGGCATCAATCACACACAAAACACCAGATGTACATGGTTCACCCTCTCTCTAGGGATACGCCCACAGAACTATGCTTATGATGTATATCAGTTTCCTTCTTTAATCTATTCTGGAAAGTTATAGATCTACTCTAACACATTATGAAATAGCAGAATAACAATGATGGAGATCAAGGCATCAATCACACACAAAACACCAGATGTACATGGTTCACCCTCTCTCTAGGGATACGCCCACAGAACTATGCTTATGATTTACTAAGGTAAAGCATACAGTTCTTATATGTGCTCTTATCTAGCAGATCTTCTTTCTTCTCTTCTCCTCCCGTTCTTGCACACCCAGCTGCAGGACTTGACCTTCACACCCAATTGAAGATCTTACAGTACTAGAAGGCTCTCTCACTAAACACTTCTCTCTCTCAATACAATGATCCCTTACACAATAATATAGCTAGATCAACAAAAACATTGTACCCCCTCGATCCAGGTCCTCTTGACCCTTATTTATACATTACAATACCTCACCGACAACCTTAGGTAAAAACCTAGGTATCTAAAACCCTAGGTCAATTTGACCCTCTTTTTTTGGGCTTCGTCGCCCTATCTTTCCTTCCTTCTCGTGCGGTGTTATAAAGCATCCGAAGGTGGATTTTTCCCACTTTTTGAAATGTCCTCGATCCCTCTTCCTTGCTGATCTATCAACCTTGACCTTCTTGTTCAAAAGCTTGATTTTTTGTACTTCACTTCATCTTCTCTTCTCTTTTTCTCACTTCAACCCAGTGACAGTTACTGTGTCTTTTGCGAAGTGTGCATTTCACCTTTTCTTCCTTGTTCTCTGCTTCCTTCCATAACCAAGGGCCAACAATAGGGATTGGTAATGACTTTTTTCTAGCATAATGGTTATCATCTAGTTGGGAGGATTTTGGTTTCAAACATTCACCTTTTTGTTTTTCTACATGTTTGTGGGAGTGCCTTGTATCTTAGCCATCATGATATTTGGTCAAGGTATTGGTTTGACCATGTTTGAATTCAACACTTTTTATGTACATTTAAGTCAACTTGGACAATGGAAAAATATGTATTATGTAACTTGTTGTATATATACCATGAGTCAATATGAATGCATTGAATGTTGTATAAGTTAAGTTGAGATTTATAACTTGCATGACTATATAATGAGCATTAGAATACCTGGGTGTTTAACCCAATTGGGAATTTTAAACCACGCCTAAGGGAGTTTCCATGCTAGATAAGTTGATATAGTAACGCGACACTAATGATCCAATAAAATAATAGAGAAGTAATGTTACTTTTGTAAATAAGTTGTAAATGTATTTTAAAAATAACTCATATTACAATAGTAATTAAGAAATAGATTATATTTTGTACCAATGATTTTTTTTTCAATCAACCTACATAGTTGCACTACCACATGGATGGGATATGACACATGAGAGGGCATGCGATAAAATTCCACACCCTTTGTCTTGAGACACATGTTCTCTCATTTGCAATGTTGGCCTCCTCAACTATGTTGATGAGGAAATATTGTTGAGGCCGAAGAATCAATTTATATTACATCCAATTCATTAGTGGGATAAAAGATGCCAAACATTGTGGGTGGGGGTGAGCAAGTAATTTATCTCATGAAATCATGATATGTATTTGTCTCTACATTATCCAAGAGGGAATAGGATGCTCCTCATTTTCCCAGTATGCCTAATATGTCACTATTTCGATGCGGATGGACTACATGGACAAGTATTGTAGTGTAAAGGTGGTTAGAGTAGGAAAACATAGGGTGAAATGTAGGAAAACTCATTGTTTCCAATTTCAAGCATGATGATTTCAAAGGATGTGAGGGGAATTTTCATTATCCTCTACACCTTCAGTTGTTCTCTTAGTGATGGGAAGTGGATATACTACATGCTAATATATTGTGATGATCATATTATTGAGTATCACACACTTTATTGGTGTAGCATGATACTTTCAATATTTTTTTTTCCTTCACGCAGTGCTAACCTTAGATTATTATTATGGCACTAGTGGAAGGTTGAGGCCAGTCCCTTAGGAATTTGAGTTGTATCATATATTTTTTGAGAGGTTTCCAACCATTCAACTTGAGTTTAACTTTCTCCCTCACTTTGAATTGATTCTTATCTGTAATATGACTTGGGGGAGTTTGATGCCCAAATTGGGGCAGCCTATAATGCCTTGCAAACCCATACTTCAATGATTGACATGTTTGGGGATTTAAATTAGCCTCATTTGGATTTTTACCATATGCCTCCACATGCGTTGGTTTGTCATTCAACCTCATTCTAGTTCCAATTATGTTGATGGGTTGAAATGACTCACTGAACAACAAAGGTTCCCCTTGTGAGAAGTTCCAATTAGATTTATCCTTACATGATGGTGCAGACCCCCTACCTCTACATCAGCAGGGTCTGTTGACCTCCCGGTCAAGGATTGCTCATACAATTCTCTTTGAGCAGAAGCGACTCTTTTTTTTCCCTGCTAGAATCCTTGAACAAATCCACAGGTCCTTAAGAAAACCCCACCTTCATGAACATGCACAAGGCCCGAGCTTCACTTCCACGCAACCACGATGCTGTGACCACAAGCCTACACAATAGGTGCATCGAAATTCACAATTTTTTGAATCCCGATGTTGAGTCCCCTGACTCCTTCAAGCTCTGAGACCTCGAAATAGGGCTTAACGGGCTCTAGCTCCTCCCTTGGATTCTTTTCATGTGCCCCTGTCCTGTGACCTAGGGCCAATCCCTTTGAGCACGTTGTGTTTTGCGTTATCAACACTCTTGACATTCATTTTCCTGGCTCAAAATCTTTGATACCCGAGATGCGATACAGGTATGAATCCTCCTCGTTAGCACCTTTACAAGTGATCACTAGCTAGAGATTAACTCTATCACCTCTCACAACTCGTGACTTCATGAGTTGGAGTGTTGAATGCTTGGGATCCTCTGTTGCGAATCCCCTAAAGGTGATAATTCAATAGGGTGTTGACTCCTCCATAGTGATGCATGTACGCCACCTGTCCCCCACTTCGACCCTTTCCTGTGCATTGTATGTTTGTGGCACATGTCAACCATGTGTTCTCCACTTATAATATGTGCCACCTTTCTGCATGAGTCCTCGACGCTCGACACTTCACAACTAGGGACTTGGAGCGACCAAGAATTTGGCCTGTCCTCCAAACTCACGAACCCTGAATTCACAAAATGATCCAATGGCGTGGGGTAAGCCATGATCAACGACCAAGATTAAATATTGATCTTTTGTCTTTCAGGATTTTGGTGGGGTCTTCACCTCCAAATCCCTAGTGGCTTCCAGATCTCTACCATGCATCATTCCATATACGACGGATGGAACCTTAACCTTATCCTCCTCACAATTTATCATGATTTGATGGCTCTTATGATTTTAGCACTCTCTCTTCGAAGTGCTCCACCGTTCATTCATAGCTCTTGTGTGCCTATTTATGAAACCCTGATGGCTTTTTCATATCCACTGGGTACCCTCCTTAAATGGACAGTCCTTATTCTTTCAGGACTTTCTTTCTCTTCTCTTCATATATGAGGGTTAAAAATCGTGCACCTTCTCTTGGATCCGACGACTATCAGTCCGTGCGCTCAGATCTGATGGTTCAGAATTGTTTCCTCCTTCCATTTTCTTCTGTGCATTTGGACGTGAAGTTGAACGGTACATATCTCATGTCTCTCACTAATCTAATGGTAGTTGTGCTCCTTCCTCCTGAGCTTGTGATTTCTTCCTAACTTGGAAGATTTTCTGACACTTGAAGGTCTTAGCCTTCGATGCTTCTCTTTCGAGCCTAGTTCCTTTGCATCTCATCTACATTATGGAAACACTTCCCCTCGTGATATTTTTCCACTCAGAAACCTCGAAGGTTTCTTGACCTTCTGCTCTTTTCTTCTATTTCTCTATGCACAAAGGCACTGTTCCTCCTAAGCTTCCCTCACTCTAAAACCTAGAAAAGGTTTCTCTACCTTTGCACTCCTTGCAAGATTCCTAGACGCAACTGTGCTATCCATCCTGATCTTTGCCTGATCGAATCTCTAAGGAAATCAACCCTTGTATTTCCCTTTAAAGGGGAAATTGATGCCCTCATATAAATCCTACACTCAAGCACTCCTTCCTAAGCTACAAAGCGTTCGAAAACTCTGCAAGTATCTTCCTGTGATACTCCTCTCCTCGAACTTGACAAAGAGTTATCTTGGGTTCAATTGTGCATTCTCTCGATGCCCTCCTGGCATATCTCTACAAAATTCTCAAAAATTCTATAAGTGTCTTCTCCTCCGACACTCTCCTTTTCAAAGAAATAAAAATAGAGTTCTCCTCGTGCACTCCTTGCACTCGCTTGATGCCCTCGTGACAAAGCTTCATAGAATTCATAGTGATTGTGTCTTCTTTATGTGCCCTCCTCTAAACAATCTTACCTCCAAGGTGTTCAACAACCTTGAGGCTTCTCCCTTGAGTTAATGATTTAACTAGTTTTCCCTCTTGGCATTTCTTTGTCTGAATTCCGCAGAATCTAGATGTGCACTCTCACATAGCCTTACAAAGTCCTCAACACTCTTTCATGAAACCTCTTGCATGAAGCCACAAAGAATCCAGACTAAAATCAAAGAAACTCAACAGACAATAAACTTTGTCTATCCCTGGAAATGTAAACTAACATACATCTACAGCATGTAATGAACACATACATAGCATTCATGAAAGAGACATAAACACATAGAAACAAATATGAAGGAAAAATTGCTTTGTATTATCTCAGAATATATATTTACAATGGGTATGAGCTCGGACTGCAATAGAATATCGACTCTCCTCTCTTCCCCTCTCTATTTTTTTTTCCTATTTTCTTCCCATAGAACTAACTCATCTAGATACAAAGATATTTTTACCAAAAGGGGGATCCTCAAGATCTTTCCTCCAAGCTACCTACTTTCATAAATTACAATGAATTACAATCAATTGGCCATATAATCCAAATCATATCTAGATCCCCATCAACCTGTCAGCCATTAAAGGTGACCCTATCTACTACATGGAGAAAGGCATCTGTGCAGCTCTATGGCCTTAAAATAGTTATTACAAATTTGAAAATGAGAGGGTTGGTGCCTCTCACCTCTATTGAATGCGCACTCGATGTGTCACCTAGCTGGCGTGTTGCTGGATAGAAGCGATGCTCCCGCATCATACTCCACTTCTACAAATAATTCATGATCTCCCTCTCATGAGCTTCCCAGATCTATTGTTGAAATCTACCTAGATCCTGAATAGTTCTCTGGAGTTGTCCATTCCTTCCATCGCCTTGTTTTTGTTGTTGTTGCTTCCCTGCTGCTATGTAAGGCTTCCTTCCACTCAGCTTCTCCTTGCTCATAGATTTTACTATTGATCTCAACATCAGCCTTCTGATTCCCTCAATTACCTCATCTAACTTCTCCAATGGCTGGCTCTCTTTATGCAGTCCCTCGACTGCAGTTCTTCCTCATCAGTGGGTAGATCTACTCAATCCCTCTTGTGATTTTCTTCACCTTTTGTGGCCTTAACTTGCCACTTTTCTACAAAATTCATTTTCGTAGTCTTTCCACTGAGTTTTTTCTCCTATTATTCCTTTGATAGTTTTTTCTCTGCCATTTCTCCTTGAGATGCTTCAACTCTAGCATCCTCCAGTTGCTCCCTAGATTGGAATTATGCTTCACCTTTTGCTGTAGACCTCAGCGCTACACTCATCATCTATTCATCTCCTTGGGTAAAATTTCGGAGCAATTCCTCTGAATGCTCCTCTTTTAACATCATGATTGTCTTCTCATGGTAGTCATCTACTGGCTCTAGATTGTTCAACCAACCCTCCATCATCTCTAACTCCTCCTCCCATGGAGTGAACATCTTATATGCATGTTCCTCTTCTGCTCGGGTAGATTTTAATTTCTAATCCATTTCTTCTTTATCTTTGACAATCTATGTTGGATTGCTTTCTATTCCTGTGCCCACAACATCTTCCCTGAAATCGTCTTGGATGCTTGGTAGGAATATTTGAATTCCTTCAATGATGAGAAGGTTCCTCTGATCCTCCTTTGTCAGCTCCTCTCACTGATCCAAACTCACCTCTGAGATCATGAGACTGTTGGACAGTCTCATCTACCCTCCCTTTCCCACCTGACAACATGGGATTTCTTCTCTACCCACCTGGCAGTCTATGAGATCCCCTAGTGATCCCATCTCATTGCCCAAATGGTAACTTGAAAGTTCCTCGCTTCTCACCTGGCAGTCTCTGATATCTTCCTGTGATCTATTCTCCTCATCATCACTGATATTTCTCCCAGCTTCTAGTTCACACACATGAACCACTTCCTCCTCCAGTTCATTGAGCTCTTCAACATGACTCAACCATCCTCTTATCGGCCTTTGTTGTTCTCTGTCCAATAATTTCTTAATCGACCATTTTACCTTTGTTTTCATGGGCCATTCATATACCCATCATGCTCTTGCACTCTGTTGCATTCAAAATTCAAGATCCTCCATCCTTGCTCTTATCTCTGCAAGTTCTTTTCTCTTCTCTGAGTTTCTATTATGTTGCCAGTCTCCTCTTGGACCACGCTTCTGGCCATCAATAGCCATCTCTTTTTTTTGTCTACCCTTCCGAAAAACCTATTTTTATGAAAATTCTTGCTACTACATAGTGAAACAACTTTCACCTTTTACCAACCTCCTACAGGGTCTCCTTCATCTCGCTTCCTCTTTTTCCTAACATATATGGGAAAAATATCACTCTGATACCACAACTAGTGCAGAGCCCCTATCTCTGCATCGGTAGGGTTCACTGACCTCCCAGTCAAGGATCATTCATACACTTCCCTTGGAGCCGAAGTGAATCTTTTGGTTCGTTGAGCTTGAATCCTTGAACAAATCTATAGGTCCTTCAGAAAACCCCAACTGTGCAAACATGCACAAGGTGTGAGCTTTACATCCATGTGACCACAACACTATGACCACAAGCCTACACAATAGGTGTGTCTGAATTCATGATTTCGTGAATCCCACTATTGAGTCCCCTGACTCCTTCAAGTCTCGAAACCCTGAAATAGGGATTAACAAGATCTAACTCCTCCCTTAAATTCTCTCCATGTGCCCCTATCTTGTGACCTAGGGCCAATCCCTTTGAGCACGTCATGTTTCACATTATCAAGACTCTTGACATTTAGTTTTTTGACTCCAAATATCTGATACCCAAGATGCAATATGGGTATGGATCCTCCTCGCTAGTACCTTTACAAGTGATTGTTAACCAGAGATTAACTCTAGCACCTCTCACAACTTGCAACTTCACAAGTTACAGTGCTGAACGCTCGAGCTCCTCCCTTGCAAATCCCTAAAATACAATAAGTCAATAGGGTGTTGACTCCTCCATACTGACGTGTGTATGCCACCTATCCCCCACTTCAGCCTTCTTCTACACATTCTATGTTTGTGCCACCTGTCAACCATGTGGTCTCCACTTGTGGGATATGCCACCTATCCGCACAAGTCCTTGACACTTGGCACTTCACGACATGAGACCTGGAGTGACCAAGAATTTGGCCTATCCTCCAAACTCATGAACCCTGAATTCACGAAATGATCCAACAACATGGGGTAAGTTGCGATCAATGGCCAAGATTAAATCTCGGTATTCTGTCTTTCAGGAATTTGGCAGGTTCTTCACCTCCAAATCCTCGATAAACAAATCCCTGGTGGCTTCCAAATATCTATCATGCATCATTGCAGATCCAATGGTTGGAACCTTCACCTTATCCTCCTCACAACTTATCATGATCTGATGGCTCTCATGATTTCAACACTCTCTCTTGGACGTGCTCCACCGTTCATTCGCAACTCTTGTGCACCTAGTTACAAAACCCTAATGGCTTCTGCATCTCCACCGCGTGCCCTCTGCAAATGGACAGTCCTAATTCTTTTGGGACTTCCCTTGTCTCCTCTTTGTATACGAGTGTTAAACCTCTTTCACCTTCTCCCAGATCCGATAGCTATTAGTCCTTGCACCTAGATATGATGGTTCATACTTGTTTCCTCCTTATGCTCTCTTCTGTGCATCTAAACGTGAAGTTCAACTATCTAGATATTGTGTCTCCCACTGATCTAATGGTAGTTGTTCTCCTTCCTCTTGAGCTTGTGATTTCTTCCTAACTTGGAAGATTTTCTAACACTTGAAGGTCTTGGCCTTCAATTCTTCTCTTGCGAGCCCATTTCCTTTGGGTCTCATCTGTGTTATGGAAACACTTCCCCTCCTGATCTTTGTCAACTTAGAAACCTTGAAGGTTTCTTGACCTTCTTCTCATTTTTTCTATTGCTCTATGGGCAAAGGAACTGTTCCTCCCGAGCTTCACTCACTCTAAAACCTTGAAAAGGTTTCTCTACCCCTGCACTCCTTGAAATATTCCTACAAATAATTGTGGTATCCATCCTGAGATTTTCCTACTCGAATCTCTAAGGAACTCAGCCCTTGTATTTCCCTTCAAAGGGGAATTTGATGCCCTGCTAGAAATCCCACGCTCAAGCACTCCTTGATGAGATATAGAGCATTTGACAACTCTACGAGTATCTTCCTTTGATACTCCTCTCCTCGAACTTGATAGAGAGTTCTTTTGGGTGCACGCGTGCATTCGCTTGATGCCCTTCTGGCAGAGCTCTACATAATTCTCAGAAATTCTATAAGTGTCTTCTCCTCCGACACTCTCCTTTTCATAGAAATTGAAATAGAGTTCTCCTCGTGCACTCCTTACACTCGCTAGATTCCCTCCTGACATAGCTTCACAAAATTCACAATGATTTTGTCTTCTCTCTGTGCCCTCCTCTCTAGAGTCTTACCTCCAAGGTATTCAACAACCTTGAGGCTTCTCCCTTGAGTTAATAATTCAACTAGTGTGCCCTCTTGTCATTTCTTTGTCTGAATTATATAGAATTGAGATGTGCACTATGGCACAACCTTACAGAGTCCTCAACACTCTGTCATGCAACCTCTTGCATGAAAGCACAAAGAATCTAGGCTAAAATCAAAGAAAATCAATAGACAGTAAACTTTGTCTATCCCTGCAAATGTAAACTAACATACATCTACAACATATAATGAACACATACATAGAATTCATGAAAGACACATAAACACATAGAAACAAATATCCAAGAAAAAATGCTTTGTATTATCTCAGAATATTTGTTTACAATGAGTATGAGCTCGGACTGCAATAGAATATTGGCTCTCCTCTCTTCCTCTCTCTAATTTTTTTTCCTATCTACTTCCCACATAAATAAATCTTCTAGATACAAAAATCTTTTTACCAAAAGGGGGATCCTCGAGCTCTTCTCTCCAAGCTACCTACTTTCATAAATTACAATGAATTACATTCAATGGGCCATCTAATCCAAATTGGATCTAGATCCCCATCAACCTATCAGACATTAAAGGCGACCCTATCTACTACATGCACAAAGGTATATGTGTGGCTTTTCAGCCTTACAATAGTTATTACAAATTTGAAAATGAGAGGGCTGGTGCCTCTTGCCTCTATTGAATGCACACTAGATTTGTCACCTAGCTGGTGCATTGCTAGATAGGAGCGATGTTCATGCATCATTTGATATAGGGAATCCATCCATATTTTTTCCCAGTAGCCATTATTGATTTGGTTTTTACCAATTTTGGTATAGAAATGATGAATAAAACACAACCAAACATATTAACACCATCATACCTAGCAATAAGTTGACTATGAAAATAAAAACATGAATATGAATAAATAGTTGCAAAACCCAAAACAGTTTTTTATTAATCAACTAATTACAACTTCAAGCCTATAGGTTTAGATAAATATTTCTAGAAAATAGAAATAAGAATGCAAACTCTAAACATGAGATAGTCTAGAATGTAAAGGATGTTCCTACAACAACCCTAATGCTTAATATATACAAAAGAATAGTCCATGACATATGCATGATATGAATCACATATCTCCATAAAATGATTGGTCAAATGTGACTAACATCCTTGTTTCCACTTTTCAATCTTTCATATGTAATGTGTTCAGATTAAAATGTATAACCTCCTTTTTAGTATCAGTACCTGGATGTTGCCACAAGATACATAAGATGAAAATATACAAACTTTGAATCATATTTTAGAAAAAATAATTTAACATAAAGAAGTCAATTGACAACTTAATAAGATGCTCAAGTTTACTTCCTTGAGTTGAATCTCCTTTCATGGCATATGGCATTGGTCAATTTGTTAATGATCTTAAGGACACATTAGTTGAAATGTTGTGTTATTAGGTTTCGGCCATTGAAAATGTGCCCATATTTTCATTTTTTGAATTTGAGACAATGGTAAGTAGTCTCATAAAACTTGTAACAATAAAGTTTCATATCTTAACAAGATATTTACAATGGTACAAATATGACACAAAAAAAAAATTGGGCTCATAAGTTATGGTGAAAACAATAAAATATGTGTTTCACAAGTTGCAAAAAGATGCATGTTGCATGTCACACAAAGTTCAAAGTTCACATATAACACGTCGCACCAAGTTCAAGTTTTGCATGTTACATGTCACACCAAGTTCAAAGTTAACAAGTCAGACCAAGTTCAAAGTTCACATGCATGGAACAGATGCTTTTTGCATGTTGCAGATCGCATGTTGCAACATTTTCAAAGATGGATGCTGTATGTCACAATATTTTGAAAGATGCATGTCACAAGTTGTAATATTTTTTAAGTTCTTTTTATAGCTTCCAAAAACTTCTTATTGCATCTTCCCAAAAATATCTTTTTGGATGTTGCACCAAGTTTAAAGTTTTCACATTGCTTGGAAAAGATGTTTTCCACACGTCACATGTCACAAGACTTTAAAAGTTGGATATATCATGTCACAAGAGTTTGGATGTTCCATATTTCATAATCAATTTCTTTTTGTTGCCTAGACTCCATAGACCAAGCACAAGGCACCAGGTATTTCTTGGATTCTCACATTATATCTTAAAATACAAAGAGATTACCATTCTTAAAAGACAAAGAAATACAAGTTTGGAACTCTTCAAACCCACAAACAAACAAGCATGTAAAATTTAAATCCAAACCTGAACAATTCAATCTCTTAAATTTCATGTTTACCAATTCCTTCAAATCTCTAGGATGATATCCATGGAGCCACAAATTAATGTAGAAATTGTATGTCAAGGCCAATAGAACCTGTTGTTCCTAAGTTTATACTTTAAGGCTATAAAGTATACCATCAAGGCATCCGTAAATATTTAAAGGAATAATTTGAGAATAAGAATTCAAAAGGAAGGTTAAAGAAGAATCAGTTTCTCAACTGTCTCTGTCTTGCTTCCTGTTGTTCTTGGATGCTAATCTCTCTCTCAATAACAGCCCATGAACGTTCTAACTCAACCCGGTTAGTTGTTGTTTATAAAATGGTATTAAATAAATTCAAGGCAATACGGGTTTGATCTTGAAGGCCTAGTTCAATGTTGGGTTGTTTGCTATTTGGAACAGTCATGGAGGATAAAACTTTATTTATTTGTAAAAGGATTTTAATCAAATGTTACTTCAAATTTTCCAGACATGAGAACAAGAAAAACAATTTTTGAATTCAAAACAGTAATGTAAATACATTCAAGGTCGTTTCCTGGATTTGTAACAATTTTGAGAATCATAAAATAACAAATAAACACTACAGAAAAATACGAGGCTTTAATGAAGAAAGAATCTCATATTTCGATTGAAAAAAAACGAGGTTTCTAATGAAAGTTGAGTATTAAGGTACGAAAGATTTACAGGTCTTAAAATTACTAATAGCAATTTCAGAGGAAAAACTGTAAATAATTTGATATCCAAACCAATCTGAACTAGAAATCAATGATGTAGATAACTTCAAATTGATTATTCATTAGAAAAACATTGAAAGAAAAATACAACAAAGTATAATAAACAGGGTTGAAGAACACATAGCTACAAATTCACAGGATTTAGAATCTCGTTTGTGATCTATATTATGATGTATTTGAAAACTGTTATTACAATTGGCTCTCTCCAAAAATTCTGAAGCCCTTTCTTAGTCTTTAGAAACTACATTTATACATTTTCATCAAAATATTCTCGTTGGTGACTAACCAATTTCCTAATATTATGGTTACATATAAAAAATAATGTCAACCATTTACAATTTCTTTCTAATTTCTAATGATAAAACATTTAAAAAAGATTTTGAGCTTGCGTTGACGAACTTCCTTTCTCTGCTTCAATACACTGAACAAATTTCCCCAAAAATTTCACAAAAGTCTTGGGAGCATCTAGTATCTGATTTGCTTCAAATAAGAAAAATATTTTCTGCAATTTAGGCAAACGATTTTCTATCATCTTTTCTGTGAATTTAATAGTTTTCAACTTTAGATTCGACATCACCATCCATTTGTTGATCTTTGTAATATTGATTAATTTAATTTTTGAAATCTCTATTTTCATGTCTTCCAACTGTTCTTTGAACCTTAGCTGGTGCTTGGCAATATCAATCTCACCTAATAATCTGGAACAATCATCTTTTCTGATATTCAATGAGGCTCTTTCTAAGAGATCGAAAATTCCCTGGCAATCATCATTGACCTCTCTTGTTATTCATTTATATTCATCCAGGTTTGCTTCCCACTGATCTAAAAATGAAGAAGACCTGAAAAACTTGAATAATTATTGCAAGTGAAATGTTATGTGTTTAAAGCAACAGGATCAATTTGCAACACATAAATTAAGGATTACTTATGCAAGATACTCATAGATAGCAGCATAAAAACATTGAACATCAGCACATAAACACAACAACCTGATAAAGGAGTTCACCCCACTCTGGGCTACATCTCCTGGTCCAGCTTCCAATGGATCTTTAATATTAAATTTCTCAAAGTTCTCAAAAACATGCCTTACAATTCTCAAATTGACAAATCGACTGTTCCAATGGCTCTGCAGCATCCCAAAACCCCTGTCTGGGCTCTTTCGGCACCTCAATCGGTCAAAAAATGAGGAAGATAGCGTCCTTGAAGTCTCCCCCTTCAACTTTGTTGTCTTTGGTTCTACAATTCGCACCCTTGTTCTCCAAACCTGGCACACACACTCATTTAAGTGTAAAGAACCCAGTCCCGTGCATAACCGTGCACCGGTACAAACTGTAGAACGGTTAGGGTGCCTCCAGCCCCTAACCGCCTCGACACTGGGTCATATGGCCATAAGACCAAAGGCTGGGTTGTTAAGGTCCTAACCTGCACATAGGTAGATTAATGTATTCGGATGTAATAAAGGTCAATATTAATAAGACCTTTAAATAAAATAGAATAAGGCGGATGTAAGAAGACCTAATAGAAGCTTCCGCTTC
>ML785752.1:533408-596484 GCA_009831015.1 Picea engelmannii | reverse complement strand
ACATTTATTATATCTAACTACCATAGTGGGCCTTATTTAATAATATAGTGGACCTAGTCCACCTTACATTGAATGACCTCCACTATTATCGCTATGGGCCCTCTGGGCCCCCCTGCTACCTCTGTAGCTACCTTACAATTTCTTTTAGTCTTGTTTTGTGCTTTCCAGGTCTTAAGTAATTCATCCATCTCCATAAGTTCGTTTATTGGATGCTCTTCAACAACTGATGTTGTTTCAATCCTCTCATGCCAAGTACATCTGGTCTCGTACCCACAGTGTGGATGTTGCTATGAGGGGCCATCACCTACAAGAACAAAAAATATTAAATTTTTATGGCCAATTTTTAAATATATTTGAAGTAGTTCATTAATATTAAAAAAAAACTCCGCAATGTAATTATTTTCCTGGTCCTCTAGTCGGCACTGTTGGAATGGCTGTCGACCTGTTCACCTAATATTTAGGTCAAGGAGGATCAACTATGACATTATCTTCCATTGAAATGTCAAAATTTATAAGTACAGAATTATTAAGTATATGATTAATATACAACCATTTTACCATCATGGGCCTCAGTCATAGGAACATCTTAGGGTTGCACCCCACTGGGATGGGGTTGCTGGGGAGCACCATGATTTTTTTCTTTCATTTCACTATCAACACTTTGTTGTCAATTACTAATGGTTTCATTGATAGTGTTTCTCCCCTGATTAAAACAAAGTAAGACATTAAATTATGGACGATATCAAACATTTACATATTTTAGAAGTAATGAAAGGTTAATCTGGACTGATTTTCATTTACCTTATCCCACAACCTGGATCTTGGGGTCAGCCCCATGCTTTTCCTACAATCAACCAAAAATTTATAACCATACTTGTAACCAAGTTGGAGCTTCGTGGTTTCTGTTATGAATTCGTCACCCTACATTACATAAGGGTATGGTTTTTTAATGTTTTTGGTTGCAATTACTTGGAAATTGTAAGGCGATACAAATAATATTCTTAAGATGTTTGGGTACTTACGATTTGTGACTGTAACCTTGAGTAGCCTCCCTGGCTTAGCTCGTGTTGGCCATGTTTGGAAATCATTTCTTTGGTTTCCTTCGAAGTGTCAAGCAACCTATCATCATAATTTTCAAGTATGTTATATATAACCACACTTTTATTTAGATCTAAAGAAAATTAAAGCTAGTCTTGAAATCAAAATATTGTAATTTACCTTGGTGTACCACTTATTTTTTCTCCTGATTTTTTCAAAATATTCTCTTTTGCTTCATCAATGAATGTCTTCCACTCCTTCTCTGGAATTGAGGGAGGATGTTCATGCCTAGTATTTCCTGCCAAGCTTCATCTATAAACATCTCAGGTATATTTTAAATATTTTCCCACTACATAGGTGATCGATTTTTTACTGAACATGTCTACTCCAAAGAGGCCTTCAAGATAATCCATAAATTCATTTTTGAGGTTGTAATTCTGGAAATTCCACCTCATGCGTAAGATTTCCCCAAAAATCAACAAGGCCTTGCTCTCTAGGTGCCTATAAAAATGGTCATTTCCTACACACAAAAAGATATGATCATTAATTTAAAATTAATAATCTATATGATTTGTGCATGATATGGACAACATTAAACAATTAAAATATGAATTAAAACTACCTGGGAGTATTGATTGTTTGAATGGAATTCCATTATCATCGAACAAAACTATGCATGGAAGGGTCTCCTTGCTTGTCACATGTCTAGCTCTAGGAAATGCAACCATATCAACCACATCACTAGCCTCATCTCTGCCACCATCTCTAGACTCTAACCGATGTGTGGATGTCTAGTGTTTCATGTCATGGATCGTATCTAAATTAAGTGTGGAAGATGGAGAAGTAAATAGTACTCTAGTAGCTATATGACTGTCGACATTAGGACTCTATAGGCTCTTTGTAGCACCACTACTACCAACACCGGGTTGAATAAGCTCCAAAAATCTCTTTATAAAAAAGAAAATGTTTTTTCGTGAGATAATGTAAAAGTTAAAGAACAAAGTTTCCTAATTGAACATATGATTACATTAGAAAAAAACACTTTAAATTATGGTTATTACCTTATATGTGTTATGTTGTGACATAAGGAGATTGATCTTTTCTAGGACGTTAGGAGTTTGATCTGGATGATCTAATAAGCTAGCAAGTTCCTTGTTCGCTTTAATGATTTTTTTATTTATTAATACCATTAGATCAGGGGATGAATACAACCCCTCCTCATCGACAGAATAATGATGAACATGGCCTGTCGACTACATATAATTTCAGCAAATACAATGTTATTTCAGTAAAATTATATAAGAAAATAATAAAATTCATGTAAAATGAAAGTGGAAATTGATAATCATTTACATGTTCTGTCACTGGCCCTTTTCCATGATCATCCTGCCACATTATAATATAATTAGAACCCCCAAATATTTAAAAATTTGTTAATGATAACAAAAAAAATGATTTCCACCCAAATAAAATCAACCTCAATGATCAAGCTCCCACATTATTATAAAATTGGGATCGTGAAATATTTAAAACAATATTAAAGATAACAAAAAAATATAATGCAATCAGTAGAGGTTTCTTAAAGAGGTGTTGCATAAGTACCCGCACACTATTAGTCGGTGTTTCTATTCGATTCAAATGGTAATCCACTAATAACTCTTCCCCGAGAGCTATCTTTTTTATTGTGCACAAGACTACCCAATTCTCTTCCCATCTCTCATATATGAAATTCAATTGATTTTTTTGTCCTAGGTCATGTATTGTTTATAAACCCTACTATATTACTGAAAGATTTAGGCCTTTTATCAATATAGATAGTCTCTCCCTTATTTTTATCCTTGTTTATTAGTTGTATATAATTTTCAGTGAGTGCATATCTCCGCATACTTCACATGTACCAGACCAGACGCATCCAATCATTATAATTGTAACACAGTCTGACATAGTCCATCAATTAAGTTACTGTATTGTATTTTACAATTATTCCATTTATGGAAAATATCCCCAGGCCATGCAGGGAGGATGGTGCAGTGTGATATGTCCTATTGTTGACAATAAAGTTAGTATCTATAGGAGGTAGTTCCTTAGGTACCAATTGTTTCACCAGTTGCTTATACCCGAGTGGCATCTCTATGTCTTATATGGTATCATCATCATAAGAGCATGATCCTCCTTCGACAAGAAATAATTCCATGCATCTACAAAATTTTCTTTGAGTTTTTCACCTCTGGTCCTTGTTTGCTTATCATATCTACTAGATGCAGTGACATTTCCCTCTATTTGTCCTAAGATTTCCTCACCCAACGAAGAAATATCTGGTAGTTACCTATTTGGCTGTACCTTTAGTTTTATGTGCACATGTTGTTAGTGAGTGGTCCATCATCATCCTAGTTCCAATTTATGAACTTTTGTTTTTCTATATTCAAAGTTCTAAATAAAATTTTGATATCTTTAGTTTTGGATGCACAATTATACTAGGGTTCAATTACCAATATTAGTAGGGGAACTCATGCATGCAATGGATTCCCAACTTAGTGAAGGGTATGAATCTCTAGGTGGGTGCACCTTAATTCGACTCACTTATCCATGCAAGCAATATGCACTATTGTTAGATTTCACACTATGGAATAGTGGTCAACCACCTAATGTAATGTGATATCCCTCTTGATTTTGGACATATTAAGGACATATTAATGTGATAACACTAAGGACATGATAATTTTATCATATGGATCTAAGAAAAAAATAGTAGTAAGGTTGTTGTTTGTTGGATTTGTGAAAATTAGAATTATTATAAGAAATGTCCATTGAATATGAGGGTCAATGCTATGGAGTAAGAAATCCAACCATCATTTGGTGTGTTGCAAATCTTGGGTTCTTTAGTTGGAAATATGTCTAAGGAAAGCCAATAGTAGAACTATAGAAATATTAGTTTTGTTCAAGACCAGAGTAGAACTATACAAATATTAGTTTTGTTCAAGCCAAGAGTAGAACTATAGAAATATTAGTTTTGTTCAATCCAAGTTGAAGAATAAGTTAGTTATGGCGATGGTTAACAATAGTGCAACCCACATTTGTATGTAGTAAGTAGTGGTTGTTAAACTCAATGTGCATTTGAAATCGGTGCAGTCTTTTTTCAAGGCAGTAAACTCTAACACAGGTAGGGTGGTTGTCTTGGCTAAAGGAGTCAAATTATAGCTTGGACACTAGAGTGGAACTACTAGTTTCAAAGTGGCACCCATGGATGAACTTGAAGTTTGCCTCGTGCAAGCATTTATGAGGATTTGATAGGTAGCACCAATCCCTCACCTTAACAATTTGTTAAGATTTGATGACACAAAACTTCACGTAATTCCTATGTTGAGGGGAAAATCAAGTGCAATCACTAGGAGACTACCATGACTATGATTACACAAACCAATCATGTAATAGTGCAACCTTACAAAGAGGAAGTTGGAGGTTTTAAGACATCAAAGAATATCTCGAGTGTAGGTTTTTGGTAACCTTTGGTGGATGAAGGCCCACACAAAAAGTTGTTTACTAGGTTTGAATACATAGTAAATAAAACTATGTCTACAATATCCAAAATAGTGGATGTTTATTTAGAAAATCAAGATGTTCTAAAATTTCATTGGATGGTTCATTTGACTTAAACAGTTCAAGAAAAAATGATGCAGACTTTAAGGAAGGAATGGATTCCAATGTTAGTGTTTCCAGTGGCATTGGTCGCCACTTTCCATCCTTTTATCACTAAACAAAATCATAGGATGACTGACTACTAGCTTGGAAGGTAGTGGATCCAAAGCACCCCACAAGAAAGTAAGTGCCTAGTTTGGTGTAAGTTGGTAGGAATTAGCATATTTTAAATGCAAGATCAGGCAATCGAGTCTATTAAAGAGAGAATCACATACATATAATTGCATTAGAAAATCCGAGTAGGAGTGTTTGATTATACAACACATGATGATGTAATTTCATGCTTCTCAATGTAGAATTGAGATAGCTACCTAGCTTGTTTGAAGGCATGAAGACAAAGGTGTACTAAGGCATGGGAAATTGGAGTTGAAAGTAAGTACAAGTGCATGTGGAAATGTGAATAAATTAAAGTGATTTTAGCTGAAAATGGATGGTGAGTCTGTGTAGTATAGTATTTAGTTGAGAGACGCATGTATAATTTAAAGGATGTTGTTGGGGCAACATTGAACATAAGTGGGGGGGGATGTTCAATTTTGCAATAAGGACATATAGAAACACTTAATGACTACATTGATTTCCCCCTTTCTTTTGAAGGTGGGAATGTGGTCTTCTATGTTGCTAATTCCCAAAAGGTGGTAGCTAGGGCACACAACTCCTCCCTACAGGTAATTTCCTTATGCTTGTCTAATCAATTGAGTTAAATATGTTAATAAGGGCTTGGAAGTCTCAAATAGTTGTGTTAGTTGAATTTCATCTATTTCTTAGTCAACTTAGTAATGTAGATTGGGGCTGTAAATATTATTTGAAAGGGAGCCTTGTTTATTATATCCTATCATAAGGCAATATCTAGTGGAGTGCTTGTAATGTGGAAAAACATTGGAAATGTCAACCAAATAAGGTTTATGGCAGACAATTCAAGACATTAATCTATTACCCATGTTCCAACAAATGGTTAGTAAATCTATATTGTCAAAATCGATGTAGCTACTAATCCTACAGACAAATAAAGAGATGCATTCTAGGGTACAAATTAATATTGGAGAAGCTTTGGCTCGAGGAAATTTTAACAATACCTCCTATTCACATGTTGCAAAAGGGGTTTTGAAGACTATTGAAAGAGGAATATCCACCTACAATTTCAACTTCATATGTGCATTGGAGAGTAAGCTATGCCAATTGTTATTTGAACCTATATTTCAAGTATTTGTTGCTTAAGAATTAATGGCAACACCAGATTTTTGTGAAAATAAAAATTGGATTAATCTTAGTGAATGTTTGCATATTATAAGGGGAAAGTGGGAATAGGTATTTAAAATACAACTATATTTGGGTGGTGAAGGTTTTATGTGGTGTATTTACAATACAAGTACTACATTCCTTGGTTAAGGATTGGAGTAGGACATTAACATTCCTTGGCTAAGGTTTGGAAAGTTTTGATTGTAAGGGGGAAATTGTTATTGCTACACATTTACTATCCATGTTCAAGGTAAAGTTTGAGGAACCATCAATATAGATGTACCAAGACTCATGGATATAAGGGATAATGGAATGGTTCATGGGGAGACCCAAGGTTCAATTGGGCCATGGATAGTGAGTGGAGAAACCACTTGAAAGAAGGAAGGAAGGATATGTGTTCCATCAAAAGGGGGATATGTTGAAGAGGCTGAGAGACAGTCAGATAAAGGGAAACAATTGTTGATCTAAGAGGAGGATCTTCCCTCTTTCTTGGAAGAGAGGTGAGTTTCAAGCTAAGAGGGAGGTTTAGTGAGTTGAATGTGAGGACCTCACAATATATCAAGGCCTTGCGAGAACTCTAGCTCAACACCTTGGAGGAAAACCAAATGGTTGTATATTACCACATTTTCCTCCCATACTTGGATGAGTACGTGGTCATATACCATGGACACAAGAGGGTGGAATGTTGAACATGTTCATGATTGGATTCTAGTTTCCCTAAATGTTAGTGTTGAGGCTGCATGTATTCATGTCCAAGAGGTTGGGAGAAAGAAGAGTAACCTCACTTATTTTCTAGAAAAGGTACACAACACTCCCTATTGTAGGGGAAGCATAGTATAAGAAGTAGAATTTACCAAATAGAGGGGGGATGAAAGTAGTCTTTGACCACTTCCTGAATGGGATCATCCTTTTTAAGCAAGACAAGGACTAAAATATCTTCAAGGGATTTTATATATTTCCATCAAGGACATGAAGAATTCTGATGTGGACAATTTTGCATGGAAGAATTTCATTTGGTAAACCATTCCATTTGGTGTTTGTTGCACTAAGTGTAAAGAACAATGTTGGAGAATTATAAGACGTAAGTTAGGTATGAGTTATTTGTTACCTCTTTATTCCCTTTTTTTAATGGTATTCATATTTTGTATTGATCAAATGAAGAATTAACTTGGAACTGATGCCATTAGACACAAGCTCAATCCTAAGTCCAACTAAGGAGAAAACAAAACACATGCTAATTAATCTAGGAGTCAAGCATGTAAACAAGCCTTCTCACAGAGACGTGTTAGTCAGTGATGGAATCAAACATTGCAGAATCGATGCATAAAGGGGATGAGTTTTAGTGGGTGGGAAAGTTATGTTGACAACCTTCTTAATGAACTAATTCCCTGGTGCAAGTTACCTCACCGAGCAGTGGGAATCCCTCCAAGGAGTCCAAGTTCTTGGTCTCCAGTTTTGATCATGTTTTTTCCTATATTATATCACAAAGACCTCCATATCCATACCCAGTACCACCCCTTCTAGCTCTGTTTTGACACAGTTAATATCTCTTTACCACTCAATGGGGTTACTCAAGGTATCTTTATGTTTCAAGTTATTTTTTATGCATTTTGATGCTTTAAATTAATAATTGAAACTAATGTGGCTTGAGTTAGGTACTATTTCTATTTACAGGATTTTCCAGTACCAGGTACCAGCTCGTACCCCATGGAGATACCAATGAAGCCGCTCAAGATCTGCGTGTTATGGTCAGAATGGGAGATAGCGAGATCCACATGACAGATGGAGTCATTTCTTATATGATGATTGAAGGCACAATGATAGAACTGAGTCATTAATATGTCATGATTCACACTTCGTGACACTACGTGTCACGAAGATGTGAAGACTGTTTTTAAACTTGATTCCAAGCTATTTTCGGGTCGGGGATCCGTTTGGATTTATGTATTTTTGCTTTAAACTGTTATAGAGGAGGATCTATATATAACCAAGGGATCACTCCTAAGCGACGGTTGGATTATGCTATGTTATGAAACACATTCTCGAATACAATCTGTGTGGCGTTATGTTATTTCACTGTTATACGATTTGAGCTATTTCTCTGTGAATGGAACGTGAAGTATACACAGTGGTTGCATATAATGATATAGTTAGTTCTGGTTGTTCCTTACAACGTTTGTACATTTTGGTTGGGCCCGCCAAACAGGTTCAAGTCGCTGCTTTACTCTGTCATAGATTTAGTTTATTTCAGTGTTTTGGAGTCTGCATACATGATAGTTTAAAGTTTAAGAATTCACTTGTTCAGAAACGTGCTTAGTTATTCTTCAACAGAATCATTTCCAGCATACTGATATCTTTTACATTGATGAGTATTGAATGCATGACTGATTCCTATAGGGTTTAGAGCATGAACTCGGTTTGATTGGTTTCTAGTTTTCAATTCGAACATAACTTAGAGTTGGAATGAACTTTTCTTTGTTATATGGTTAGCTACCCTGCTTAGTTAGGATAGTTAGGTTGCAATTAACATAGAGGAAGCTTCTAGTACCAGTAGGGTAAGTAGGGTGTTTCTCTGTTTTCCTGTAGACAGATTTATATTCATTTCTGATGTTCATATTAAATGCATTTCAGGAAATACTCTTTTTGTCATGGCTTAAATAGAAATGGTGATGGTAGATGATTGAAAGTAGTGGTAGAATAGTCTTGTGAAATCACACTTTTTGGGTAGGAATAGAAACACCAGCATTCAAGCATAGGACTATTTTCTGTTGATGAATTAAATAGGAGATGCTAAGTTTCAGGATAGTCGTTAGGATTCAAGTTTTCAGAGTGAGTTTTTTTTTTCTTCTAAAGATAATTTTTAATTAGGGATTGGAATCTTACCCGCACATACAGTGTAGCAGCTTGAAGTTTACTTACCCTAGTTTGACAATTCAGTGTTTCAGGTCATTAAAATCTTTAATATTGTAGCCTGACACAAGTGAGTCTAGCCAACATCGATCCCATGTACAACACCACCTTCCCTATGCTGTCACCTTGTGTAGGAAGTCTAAAATATTATGGCCTCTATGGTACCACCTACTATACCAAAGCGGAGGGGGGACAATCGAGAATCGACACTAAGACCAAAAAAGCAGGGCTGATTACTCTAAGGGCCCTAATGTGACCTCATGATTGACCCTTGTGTTAGAATGGATTCCCAAATTAAATGATATAGAAATTGGATTTCACTCCCTAACTCAAGTCTTTATGTTTGTTTAGCATCTTTGGAAATTTAATCTCACAATCATATTCCAAATCTCTACACCTAAGCTAAGATGGGTTTGAAGAGCCCTAGAAGATTTGCTAGATAAATTTTATTTAGTTCTTTATTTTAGGTTGTCATTACTAAAAAGAGTGGTCCTGAAACTAATGGCATTTTGACTCGACTCTTTAAGCCATGCAAGAAGAAAATGAAATGCAAGAATTTCAACTTCGATGAAAACTAGCTATGGGAAGGAGCAAGAGGTTTTAAGAAAATAAATAATTTCTTGATATATGACTATGTGTGTAGTACTGTTAATGACAAAAGGTATGAGCTAATTATTCACATAAATGGAAGCAAAATGAACCAAATTTTAAAAATACCATGCAAATTTCATAGTTCACTTAGTACACCTATACAAAATTGAATCAAATGTCATCATTAAGAACCTATGTAAAATTTCATGATTATAGAGACCACCATACACATCTTGAATACTCATAAGGATTATGTGGGATTCACCTTATGGATGACCAAGAATTATTTAAGGGAATGTAATGCCCCCCACCTCTTAGAGAGGTGATGAGGAGACTTAGTGGCATGGGCACCCCCACTAGGTCATAGTCTCACACTGAGGGGGGGGAAGTCAAGAAGTTAAAAGTTATATTTAGGTTGACTTAAGAAAGGAAAAGGATAAAGGAGTAAAAGATAACTCAATAGAAGAATAGAAGATTAACCCTAGGAGTTAACCTAACTCAACAAAGAATTAGAAGGAAAAGTATAAGTAATAGGTTGGGGTGCACCTATTACTCATTCTAGTTTTGGATTAGCAATTGCTATTTCTCTTGAGCATTTAGTTTGGGGGTTGTGGTGTACAAACCCTTGTGAGCAACTCAGTGGTGAAATATCCACTCACCTTGTTCTGCAGCTTGGTCTCAGGGATGAAAGACTCCTCCACACCATTCTACTATCAACCCATCTCCATCTAGTGCTTCAGAAGGTAGCAGGCCGTACTCTTCTTGTGTTTCCAGCAAGGGCGCACCATCATCTAGAGGGAGGTTCAATCTAGCTTATCCTAAGGGCCTCGAGCCATTTCGACAATTGAGTTTTCTTTGTAGGGGAAGGACCATCAGTTTGAGGGATTTTCTGGAGGGCTATCATCATTCTACATTTGTCTGCAGATTGGGACATCTTGGAGCCATAGGGGATGTCTTGTGATTCAGTAAAACTCAGATCTAGGGAGATCTGCTTGATATCTGAGTCTGAAACTTCTCCCACAGGATTCTCATAGACTGATCTATATTCTTGGAGATTTTTAGAGCATTTGGAGGCCTCCTTCATCAGGGCCAAACCAGCTAGGGTTTCATTCATCCAGTGGGGTGCACCATTCAATGGAGAATTAAGATCTACAGGGTTTGAGAGTGGATTTGGGAATTTGGACATCTGGGTTGTCCTTGCAGTTGCCCGATCTATCATTTGGCATTTTTCTTGGGATGATTGGACATTTTTGGTAGTAGGGAAGAATTATTGAGGGCTTCAACATTCTAGAAGGACGTGGCACTTTCCAGCTGGGAGGTTGAGCATTATTACGGTTCAGATCTGCTTGATTCAGTCTTCATTGTATATCCAGCCTTTGGAGGCTTATTTTGTATTGTCGAGAGCATTTTGTAGCAGCTCATATCTATTGCTTGTATGGCCATCTGAGGTTTATTCCAGATCAGCCATCTATTGTATTAATCTTACATTGCTCATAATAAAAAGGTCATATTTTTGCTTGTGCTTCTACATCTTGAATATATTGTGATCTCCATGTGTTGATGAATCTTGTATGCACTTAATAGCTCAATAAATTAGTAGTAGTTAGTGATTCCGAGAAAGAATTTAGCTTGGGATTATTACAGTGGTATCAGATCCTCAATCCTCCAAACCTGTGGAGCGATTGGTGCATGTAGAAGTACAGGGGAATTGTTATGGGTCGGAGGAAGAAAAACAATAGTGAAACAGAGGAAAAAATGGAAGGGTCGAGAAACGACCATGAGCCTCAGGGCTTGGCTCTCTTAGTAGCCAAATTTGGGAAGTTCCAGCAAAACGTGAACCGCATAGAAAGCACATTGGTCCAGTAGTTGGATGAGTACCAGGAAACCAACAGAAGGGGACAGACTGAAATATCTAAAACCTTGAAGAAATTTGATGAGAATCTATAGAAAATGAACAAGAACCAAACTAGGATAACTGACCTTCTGATGCAAGTAACCCATCGAGGAAAAGATCTTGATATGTATGGGAATAAGGAGGCTAGAGGGTCTGGTGGAACCCATGAGGAAGTTAGATATAACCTGGAGAAGGCACCGGGATCCAAAGGAAGTCTTGGAGGTGGCACATTCCATGGGCATATGGGTAGCAGGACCAATCATAGGCCATATGTGCTAGTGTTCATGAATGAAACGCTAGGCCAACATTCAGGTGGTAGAGCTAACCCCAGACCATACATGCCCACATTCACAGATGAGCAAGGGCAACATGAACAGGTTGAAGATTTTGTGGAACAATTAGCCAAGAGTACCATGGAATACTATAGCTTGGATATGAAAGTTCAAAGACAGATGTCCCTAGACTAGTATTGTCAACTTAGGTTCAGAAACCAGCCTAGGACAAACCACAGGGGAATATTTGAGTTTGAGAAAAGGGCGGGGAAGATAAATATTCCATACTTTGATGGTATGGATAAGATGACAGCACAAGCATGGGTGCAAAAGCTGGACACTTACCTGCAGCTTAACCCCATGAGAGAGATGGAGGCCATCAAGTTTTCCACTATGTACTTGGATGGAAAGGCCCATGACTAGTGGTACCATGGGCTCACCACACTCAGCCACAACTAGATTGTATCCTATACATAATTCACTCAGAGGATCATTGATAGATTTGATCTAGGATATCCTGAGTTACATTTCTGGGAGCTCACCGAACTCAAGCAAACAGGTACGAATGAGGCATACATTGATGAGTTCCATAGGTTGGCAGTGATGGTGCAAGATATGTCCCCAACTAGGCTCATGATGATCTTTAGAGAAGGATTGATGGAACCCTTGAAGGGTTGGGTTATGGCCTTCAAGCATACCAGCCTACAGGAAGCCATTTGGAAGACAAGGGATCTGGGTCCAACTGCTAAACCAAAATTCAAACCCAGACCACCTCTAAAAAATGGTGGAAGAGATCAAAGGCCTCCAATAAAATAGGGAGGACGTGACCCTAAGGGTTATGACAAGGGCCGTGGTAGAATAGATGACAATACCAGGAGGGAACTGAGAAAGAAGCAACTCTGCTTCACATGCAAGAAGCCATGGAATCCCTCACACAAGTGCATGGGATGAGGAAAGTTACATTACATCGAGGTCACTTCAGATGACGAAGAAGTGGATGAGTATGGTCAGATACAAAACATGGAGGTCGAAACATTAGAGGTAGCAGAAGAGGAGGTTCCAGAACTAGACTGTGCAGCTGGAGAGAAGGCTACGTTGGCATCTATCAGCGGGGTACCCAAGTTCAACACCTTTAGGATGAGAGGGGTCTTATAGGGACAGAGAGTGTCAGTTTTGATTGATGGAGGAGCTTCCCACAATTTCATTGATGCAACATTACTAAAGAGGAGGCACATACCTATAGTAGAGTTTGAAGGATTCAAAGTGGAGGTAGTAGGTGGTAGTACTATGCCCTATAACAGATACATACCAGATATGAAACTCACCTTGGGAAGGCATGAGTTAGTTCAGGATGTGTATGTGATCGATCTTCCTGATACCAACATCATCCTTGGGGTGCATTGGCTCAACACTTTAAGACCCATCACCACAAATTTCAAGACCATGGAAATGTCCTTTATGGAGGAAGGAGGACGAAAGGTTGTGCTCAGAGGCATGACCGGTAACTCTGCCAGAGTGGTCAAGGCAAAGTGGATGGAAGCCATCTTCAGAAGGGAAGAAATTGTATACGCAGCAGAATTTAAGGTCTCAACATGGGTGGATGAGAAGGAAAATGTGCATTACACACCAGAGATCAAAAGAATCCTTGACAAGCACCAGAAAGTGTTTGGGTCAAATCCTCTAGGTGTGCCACCAGACAGGGGGTTTGAGCACATCATTGAGCTAGAAGCAGGGGCTAAGCCTGTTATCACCACACCCTATAGGAATCCCAAGAAGTATAAAGATAAGATAGAGAAGGCCATCAAGGATCTTCTAGACATGGGACACATCAGACCAAGTTCGAGCCCATTTGCTTCGTTAGTAGTCTTGGTGAAGAAGAAGGATGGAACGATGAGAATGTGCATTGACTTTCGAGCTTTGAATAAAAAGACGATCAAAAACAGGTACCCCATACCCAGGATTGATGAGTTGCTGGATGAGCCGCATGGAGCTATATATTTCAAAAAAATTGATCTTTGCTTGGGCTACCATCAAATCAAAATGAGGGAGGAGGACATCTCAAAAACAACCTTTAGGTGTCACTACGGCCATTATGAGTTTTTGGTGATTCCCTTTGGGTTAACCAATGCCCTAGCCACATTTCAGTATTGCATGAACCATGTGTTCAACAAACAACTGAGGAAACACTTGTTGGTATTCTTTGATGACTTGCTCATTTACAACAAGACCTGGGAGGAACACCTTCGACATGTGGACCAAATCCTGCCAATCATAGAAGAACAGTCACTATATGCCAAGGAATCCAAGTGTGAGTTTGGAATGATAGAAGTTCTTTACTTGGGACACATCATAGGGGAAAAAGGGGTACAGGTACACCAGGAGAAAATAACAGTCATTAGGGAATGGCCTACTCTGAAAACACTCACAGAACTGAGGGGATTCCTGGGCCTATGCACATACTATAAGAAATTTGTCAAAGGGTTTTCTCAGCTATGCACACCCTTGACTGACCTGACCAAAAAGGGGTCCTTCAAATGGAATGATGAGGCCCAAGTCACGATGGAGAAAATGAAAGAGGTCATGAGCACCTGCCCAGTTCTATCTCTTCCTGATTTCGGCATAACCTTCACTTTGGAGTGTGATGCCTCAGGGGAAGGTATAGGGGCCATGTTGATGCAGAACAAGAACCCCCTTGCCTATGAAAGCGAGATACTCAAGGGTCCTGAACTACTTTACAACGTTTACGACAAAGAAATGTTGGCTATCATGCATGCAGTAGCCAAATTTAGGCAATATTTGGTAGGTACAAGGTTTGTGGTCAAATCAAACCATAACAGTCTTAAATATCTACTGGAGCAGAAGGATTTGAATGAAAGATAGCAAAAATGGGTAAGAAAAATACAAGCCTACAACTTTGACATTGAATTCGTCAAAGGGAAGAACAACGCAGTGGTCGATGCATTATCCAGAAGGCCATCCATTTTTGCCATGTCTGGTATGTCATTCGACTGGAAGGAACACTTGATACTAGAATATGCAAAGGATCAGTTTGCTTGTCAACTATTGGATGGGAAAATACAGGATGAAACTTTCAGGGTCATAAATGACCTCATCTATTACAAAGGCCGGATCTTTTTAGTTCCTGGATCAGCTCTCAAAGCTAAGATCCTGCATGCATGTCATAACTCACCAGTAGCAGGGTATCAGGGCATCAATAAGATGTATAGGCAGGTGAGAGAGATGTTTGCATGGAAAGGCCTCAAGGAAGATGCGATGAAGCATGTCAAAGAATGCACTACATGCCAAGAAAAAAAGGATGAGCACATGCACCCTGCAGGACTGTTGCAAACCCTACCTATTCTAGAGCACAAGTGGGAAAGTATATCCATGGATTTCATCACCAGGTTTCCCAAAGCACAGGGGAAAGATTTCATTTTCATGGTGGTAGATAGGTTGATGAAGTTTGCGCACTTGTTTCCCATAGCCACAGACTTCAGTGCAGCATAGGTGGCCGAATTATTTTTCAAAGAGGTGTTCGGACTACAGAACCTACCCAAAACCATCATCAGTGACAGGGACAATAGATTCATGAGTACGTTTTGGCATAAGTTGTTTAGATTAGTGGGTACAACATTGACTCCTAGTACTAGCTATCACCCTCAGACAGATGGTCATATTGAGATAGTCAACAAATGGGTGGAAGGTTACCTCAAAAACTACATAGCAGGACAACAAAAAGCATGGGTCAGATGGTTACATTTGGAAGAATATTGCTACAACACCACCCAACATATGTCCATTGGCATGTCACCCTTCAGAGCTTTATATAGCTATGATCCTTTATCAGTTGTGGATATTTCATTTGGTGACAGCAGGGCTCCGATGGTATAGGATTGGATACAGCAGAGCCAAGACATTCTCAGGGAATTGAAGGATCATTTACAGAGGGCACAAAACCAGCAAAAGGTCCAAGAAGACAAGCACAGATTTGATCGTACCTTTGAGGTTGGTGATTTAGTCTATTTGAGGTTGCAACCATACAGGCAGACCTCCATTAAAAGAAGTGGAGCGAAGAAACTACAGCCACATTTCTTTGGACCTTACAGAGTCAGCATGAGGATAGGGGCAGTAGCTTCCATAGGGTAGCAAAATTCATAACGTCTTCCATATATCGTGCCTTAAGAAAGCCCTCGGTCAACACGTCAGACCTATTGAGGCATTGCCTCCCATGGATGAGGAGGGACAACTTGTTTTTATTCCAAAGGAGGTGTTAGAATTCAAAGAGAAAAGGCTTTGAAACTGAAGCATTAAGGAGTATCTGATCAGGTGGAAGGATTTACCCATTGAGGATGCCACTTGGGAGCAGGAGCACATGGTTAGAGAAGAAGGTTTGGAATTGCTTGAGGACAAGCAATTTCAAGTAGGGGAGACTGTAATGTCCCCCACCTCTTAGAGAGGTGATGAGGAGACTTAGTGGCCTGGGCACCCCCACTAGGTCATAGTCTCACACTGAGGGGGGGGGAAGTCAAGAAGTTAAAAGTTATATTTTTAGGTTGACTTAAGAAAGGAAAAGGATAAAGGAGTAAAAGATAACTCAACAGAAGAATAGAAGATTAACCCTAGGAGTTAACCTAACCCAACAAATAATTAGAAGGAAAAGTATAAGTAAGAGGCTGGGGCACACCTATTACTCATTCTGGTTTTGGATTAGCAATTTCTATTGCTCTTGAGCATTCAGTTTGGGGGTTTTGATGTACAAACCCTTGTGAGCAACTTAGTGGTGAAATATCCACTCACCTTGTTCTGCAGCTTGGTCTGGGGGATGAAAGACTCTTCCACAGCATTCTAGTCTCAACCCATCTCCATCTAGCACTTCAGAAGCTAGTAGGCCACACTCTTTTTGTGTTTCTAGCAAGGACGCACCATCATCTAGAGGGAGGTTTGGACCAGCTTATCCTGAGGGCCTAGAGCCATTCCGACAGTTGGGTTTTGTTTGCAGGGGTAGGACCATCAGTTTGAGGGATTTTCTAGAGGGTTATCATCATTCTACATTTGTCTGAATATTGGGACATATTGGAGCCATAGGGGACATCCTATGATTCAGTAAAACTCAAATCTAGGGAGATCTTCTTGAGATCTAAGTCTGAAACTCCTCCCACAGGATTCTCGTAGCTCGATCTATATTCTTGGAGAGTTTCAGAGCATTTGGAGGCCTCCTTCATCAGGGCCGAAACAGCTAGGGTTTCCGTCATCTAGTGGGGTGCACCATTCAGTGGAGAATTCAGATCTATGGGGTTTGAGAGTGGATTTGGGAATTTGGACATCTGGGTTGTCCTTACAGTTGCCGGATATATCATTTGGCATATTTCTCGGGATGATTGGACACTTTTGGTAGTAGGGAAGAATTATTGAGGGCTTCAACATTCTAGTAGGACGTGGCACTTTCTAGCTGGGAGGTTGAGCATTAGTATGGCTCAGATTTGCTTGATTTAGTCTTCATTGTATATCCAGCCTTTGGAGGCTTATTTTGTATTGTCGGGAGCATTTTGTAGCAGCTCATATCTATTGCTTGTATGACCATCTGAAGCTTATGCCAGATCGACCATCTATTGTATTGATCTTACATTTCTCATAAAAAAAAGGTTAGATCTTTGATTGTGCTTCTACATCTTGAATATATTGTGATCTCCATGTGTTGATGAATCTTGTATGCACTTAATAACTCAATAAATTAGTAGTAGTTAGTGATTCCGAGAAAGAATTTGGCTTGGGATGACTACAGGGAAAAGGGAAATGGGTACTCAAGGAAATATGCAAAGGGACATATGCCTCTAAGTGCATATCCTCAAATTAAATCATCATCCTCATATCATGTTTTAACAATTGAGTGGTGAAGGAAAAATGGATGTGGTGGGGTCATCTAGAAACATGATCAACATTGGAAGTGATATCATTGGATTTCATAATAACAAACAATGTCATAGGATCGTTTTAGGGGTCCTAAAGAGGCATAGATGGAACTTGCATATTCTTCAATTGTTTCCTTTATCAATAATTGTTGGTACAAGAGTTGGGACCTCTATAGATTTGGTAAGCTGGTTTCAAATTAGTATAATCAAATCAAAGGGTGGAATTTTAGGGTCGCTCGAGATAACCAGATCCAAGTGTGGGTTTCCCCATCTATCTTTACCAATGAGATAAGAAGTAATATTAGGTTTCTAGCCATCATTATTGGGGAGAACAATAAGGTTTATCTCGGATATTCTCAAGTGCGGATACAAATTAGGTCGAAAAGGAAATAGAGTTGGTTGCATATTTGGGTAACCCAAGTACAAAGGTATAATTTGGAAAATCAATCTAATTCTACATTAAAATGAAAATAAAACTTTATTATTTTCCTTCTGCCACCCCTTCATACATCTATGTCCCTTTGAAAAACTGAGTGAACACATGTTGGCTAATAAATGAGGAAAATTGTGTTTGCAAAAGTGCTAGTAAAGGCCCAATTCTATGTAAGTGCTTAGTAGTAAGCATGTGAAATTAGGCATGACTCTTAAAATGTTTTTCATTGTAAAACACTCTTAATGAAGCAAATTCATATGGGTTTTGGGATCAAATCCATATGGGTTTTGAGTTTGAACTAATGAATCATGATTCCCACAACCACAACAATCATAAATGTATGACATACATGGGAAACATAACCTAAAACTAAATCTTATGCTATCATTTATAAGGTAAGAAAAAACTAAAAAAAACATTCAAACGAGCCATGACAGATTGTTTATTCTTGAGTATGGTGCCCTTTTAATATTTTAAATTCAATGCAAGGAGGTGAAGTGGTGTTTGATTCAAACCTCACAAGTGTTTCAAAATTCAAACGCTTTGTATAGACCAAATTTTTCTCATACTTGTAATGAGTAATATAGGAAAAACTATGCTCATACTTATAATGAGTAATGGAAATTAATAAAATAATTTTGAGGTTGATTTTATAATGATAAATATGAAATCAAATAATATCCATTCAAACCCTTTAGTGTTGGTAAATATCACAGTGAATATAATTATGGTTTTGAGGCCATGAAACTATTAGATGTGAAAAAATATTCAAGGTACATGAAGTAGGTAAGCCCAGGTTGAACATAACAACAATGAGAGAATTGGGTTTGTTATCACTTGCTCATAACTAAAGGAAAATGGACCAAAACTAAAAAATAATATAATAATATGATTTTGGTTAAATTATCCATAATTGAAAGAGGAAAGTTATAGATCTGAATGTATCTTGAAACTGCATGAAAAAAAATATAGGAGAAGAAGAAATTTCCATGTTAAGGGCACATGACATATCTCCTTCCATGACCCTCAATTGCAGAGTTTGGTTTGATATTATGGCCTTCAATTTTTCATTTCAGAGAGTCATCGAACTTAGCTAGGATTTCATGCTCGATTTTAAGAATGTGGGCTTAGGGTGATGAAGAAATAACACGTTGTGACTTCGGGAATGGTGAAGTAGGGTTTGGATGTGATGGAATAGTAGTCAAAAAATATGCCCAAAACCTAGGCTGAGCATGGATCTCTTTTATTAATTATCAAATACATGAAAAAATGAGTGTGAAAAGGTTATAATCAACATTATTTCCCACATTCTCACGCCTTGTTTCCTTCGACAGTCTCGATCCTCCTTTCTCATTCTAATCTTTCCCTCCTTTACCTTGGCCTCAAATGTACCTCTTGTGCCTCTTTTACCTCGACAATTTCGCCTTAAAGAAAGCTCACATTACCAAATCTCGTCTCCTCAAATCATATGGGTGCAGGCACTCGACACCATCATGGCTCCTTTCCCTCGACAATAGTCTTTCACATCCTTTCTTAGTATGATCAGTCTAGGATGCCCATACCCTAGTCGATTAGAGTAATCATGAGATGGATGACTTGACCCTCGATTAGAGTAATAAGGAGATAGGCAACGTAGTCTCTTTTCTTTGTCTACTTGGTCTACTCGGTCTGCTCAGTCTCTCCTTACCAAAACCTGTCTCGGCCTCAAAGCGTATGGTATGTATGGGTGAAATTGAATTATGTTTCCCCCTTAAAAAAACCTACCTTAACAATTAAGAAATCCTCTTTACCAAACCCTCTCTCCAACTCAAAGCGTATGGGTGAAATCGAAGGTTATTTCTACATTTTCATATTGAGTAGATTTCATATAAAACAATAAGTAATAATTATTATAATTAAAGGATTTTAGTATTATTTTTTTTAATTGTATTAAGAATAGATATTTACTATTTGATCTTTTGATGAAGGGGTAATTTATTTTAGTAATTATCACTATAAAAATTATGAAAATTAGGTGGAAAGATGGGAAAATAACCCATACATGAACCAATGATTAGTGTTAAGGTGTAACCAATGTCAAGGGATATGAGGTCCCTAAATGACACTTCTTAGGCTCATTCATCATGAACAATACCTAGAAACCACAACACAATTCCTCTCTAGGGGGTCATTAGCATCAAAGTTGGATAAGGACACCATTAGAAGTTTTTTTTGTAGTAAGGATGGGTAGAGAGGTCTTAGCCAACACATCACTCATTTGTAAGGCATCCTTGAAGTCCTCCAAGCTGTAGAGTATAGGTTCCATGAGTAGGTTTTGTTCCTTAGAAATGGGTCTTAACACCCAAAAATGGTTAAGGGGGGATTAAAGGACATAAACCATAATTGAACTTTCTCAAGCTGATGTGCCATGAACAACACCTAGACCATCACATTTTATATGTTTTTCATACGATATAAATATGGGTCTCATGGCCTTGACCATGGTTTTGGTAGGGAAACAAGTCTCAAGCCCTTAACCTTCACATATCTAGCTCAAGCACCATGAACAAGTCATCAAATCACCACAAAATACCATGGATGGGTGAACAAGTTTCCATCAAGAGCCTTGAACAAGTCCTCAAACCAACATAACATAACTTAATTGGCCTTTAAGAGGGATATAAGAATCATGATTAGGTTGTATACATTGAAAATGGGTGTAGAGGCATAAACATGGCAAGTTGGAAACAATAGCCTAAAGCCCTAACTAAACTTTCTTAAGCTCATGAACCACCATCGACAACACCTAACAACCATGACATGAGTCCTCTCCAGGGAGTATTTGGCATCCAAGTAGTTGAATATGGGTGACATTATGAGGTCTTCTTGATCATCATGGATAGGTCTTAGGCTCATGACTATATTCCACTTGTATGCCAAAGGTCCACTTTAAAGGGTCTATCTTGTGGTTTAAGGCCTTGATTGTGGCACATTAGATTAATAATATTAATTTATGGAATAATTCCCTAGATTTTTCCCCCAAACCATGGTATGAGACCCACCTGCCATGGAAAAATCCTTGTAATGGAACCCATATCCCACTCTAAGGATATTTACCTCCTATAGAGGGCATGTTTTATGGTTAATTTGTAGCCTTGTGCATGACCATTGGTCCCTAGAATATGACATCTAGGTCATAAATTATTTATATAGAACCACAAAAAAAATCATAAGATGAAATCAATGCAATTTCTTTTCCATATCTAGCTCAAGAACCATGAACAAGTCCTCAGGTCACCACACAAGACCATGGATGGGAGAACACGTTGTCATCGATAGCCTTGAATAAGTCCTCAAACCAACATAACATAACTTAATTGGCCTTTAAGAGGGATATGATGCATCATGATTAGGTTTTGTACATTAAAAATGGGTGTAGAGGCATAAACATGGAAAGTTGGAAGCAATGGCCAAAATATCTAACTAAACCTTCTCGAGCTCATGAACCACCATCGACAACACCTAAAAACCATGACACGAGTCGTCTGTAGGGAGTCTTTGAAATCCAATTAGTTGAATATGGGTGACATTATGAGGTCTCTTGATCATCATGGATGGATCTTAGGTTCATGACTATAGTCCACTTGTATTCCAAAGGTCCACTTTAAAGGGTCTATGTTGTGGTTTAATGCCTTGATTGTGGCACATTAGATCAATAATATTAATTTATGGAATAATTCCCTATATTTATCCCCAAAACAATGGTATGGGATCCACTTGTCATGCAAAAAACCTTCTAATGGAACCCATATCCCTAATGTAGGAGCATCTCTCCACACCAACCATGCGCCAGCCAACCAACCCACATCAGTGCACACATTCAATGAGGAAAAGAGGTGCCAACCCTCTCACATTTTAAAATTTGAATGTAAATGTAATTAAATGCATGCAAGGTCATTGAGCCATGAAACCACACCTTTTTGCAGGAATAGCTGTAGGTAGCTTTGATGGTTGTAAGGCTACAATCTAGCTCCAATTTGGACTAGACAACCATTTATTGGTAATTCAATGTAGATTGAATAGGTAGGTGAGGATGGAGGGAAGAGCTTGAAGATCCCCCTCATGTAAAAGATCTTTTGGATCTTGTTTGAAGTAAGGAGAGGTAGAAAAAGTTGGTAGATAGAGAAGGAGCAAAGACACTGTCAAAGTCTGAGCTCAGGAACACCTTGTAAAGAGAGGCTTTTTTATTAATACAAACCAGAGAAATTTTTCCTGCATATATTGTTTGTGTTGTGTAAATGTTTTCATGTGTTCTTTGTATGATGTGAATGTATGTGGTAGATGTGCATTTGCAGGGATAGATAGGTTCTACTATCTGAAGAGTTGTTTGATTTTTCAGGGCTGGTGATCTTTGAGGCTTCATACCAAGAGGGTGTGATAGAACATTGCAGGTTCTGATAGTCAATGCTTAGAGAGCACTTCCAATTCTGTGGAATTTGGACAAAGACATGCTAGGAGGGAAAACCAACTGAAATCATTGACTCAGAGGAAGACCTCAAGGTTGATAAACACCTTATAGGCAAGACTGTGTAGAGGAAGACATAGCGGGAGACAAAGTCACTACGGGATTCTATAAGAACTCTGCCAAGTGGGCATTGAGTCAGTGTGCGGATAGAGCACAGAAGGAAAGAACTCTTTGAGTTCTGGAACTAAAGAAGAGTCCAAGGAAGGATATTCACAGGGTTGCTGAACACCCTGTATTCTCAACAAGAAGATTCTTGAGTAGGAGAGTGCCAGGAGGGCATCAGATTCTCCATCTGAAGGAGAAGGAAGGAAAAGGGTGAATTCCCCTTATAGATCTAAGTAGCAGAGAAGCTCAGAAGAGATTGCACCGAGCTAGAACGAAGATATTCTACAAGGTGTGCAGGAGTCGTGGAAACCTTTTAAGGTTTCAGAGAAGGCCAAGCTTAGGAGGGAGAGTGATTTTATGTACAAAGGCCACAAGAGGTTACAGAGGCTGAAAGGGAGAACTCTTTGGAGTGTTTAGAGTATCGAAAGCTCAGGACGGACAACGTATTCGAGTGCACAGGTGAGACCAAGGGTTGCAGAGTTCACAGAAAAGAAGCATAGGTCAATGCCTTTAGTATTTGGGAATTCTCCCAAGTTTGGGAAGAAAGCGCATGCTCAAAAGGAGAGCACAACTATCGTCAAATCAGGCCAAAGGGAAGATCTGGACCATTGAAGTTTCCATGTCCAGGGAGCAGCGGGAGAGCACACAAAGAAGGAGAGATCATGAGCCATCATATCTCACAAAAATCACCGATAGTCATCGGATCTGGAAGAAGGAGTATATGAGTTAAGCCCACATATAAGCAGAGCAGAGAGATCCAGGAAAGTCTCGACAGGGTAGGAATATCGATACTTCAGATTTCGGGAGTTCAGGATTTCGGAGGTCCTAATGATGAAACATCGGGGAACTTCAGAGTGAATGTCTCGAAACAACGAGAGAAATATGAGCCATCCATCTAGAAGGAGTACATGTGTCGTGAGATCTCCATTTTGGGGATTTAGACATCGAAAGGTATAGAAGGGATTCTTTCAACTTCACAAGTGGTGAAGTCATGAAACGATCTAGACCATCCATTCATGGGAGGACACATGGTGAAGATTGGGGAGTCCACCAGGATTTTGGATACCAGGGATTTGAAGGACTAGAGGAGAAGTGTCATAGGGGTCGCAATGTTCTGAAATGCGAAACCTTGAAACTCTACAGGAGAAGGACCATTTCGGTACTTTGGGTACCAGGAGCTCGTAGGAAAAGAGGTTTGTTGCAATGGGATTCGCGATGTTTTGAAATGAAAATTCCCAAAAGCAGGAGAAGGAGTATTGCCGAGAGCATTTTGTCATACCGAGATTTGGTATTTCAGGGATCTTGTGGACAAGAGATCCAAGCACTTCAGCTTCAGAGAACCTGAAAACATGAAAGAAGGAGGAAGTCGAGGCATAGGCATTTTGGCATTTTGCATATCGGATTTTCGAGGGTATAGAAGACAGGGGGCTGGGCACTTTGCATCAAGAAACCCCGAAGGGGACTGCGGTCATGTGAGGGGTGGTCATATGGATTGAGGGGGTATCCCAAGGAGCTAACCACTACTAAAGCCTATTTCAGCAAATCGAAATTTTGGTGACGGCGAGATCGAGGAGTCAAGGACTCTAGACATCATAACACAGAGAGTCTCGAAACCTGAATCTGCATTCCTAAGGAGGAAAAGGAAGTGGTCATATTCAGAGACCATGGGGAAGTAGAAGGACCTGTGGATCAAAATTTGAGGTCCCAATAGGGATCTGAAAGAGTCGCTTCGGCTCAGTGGATGTTTGTGAATGATCCTTAGATCGGGAGGTCACATAGAACCTGCCAAGGCAGGAGGGTGTTGCGCCATCTGTGGTATCAGAGATTGACTCTGTTTGTACATTTCAGGAAGACGAAGTGAGGAAAAGAAGACAAAGTGATGGAATCTCTATGATGATTGTTTGTAGGTAGGTAGAAATCAAGAAGAAAGCCAGGAGGACTGTAGGAGATGCTAAAAACACTCAGGGTTGTTGATTGACATCATATCTTCTAGGAGGGGAGATAGACGACAACGAGATGGATACTGAAGGCCATAAGAATGATAGAAAGAAGAACCATCTACAGCAGGAGAATGCTACAAGGGATAAAGAACTCATAGAGGTCAGAGAGAGGATGGAAGAGCTTGCACTGCGGGTGCAACAAGATGCTAAGTCGAGATGGGTATATGAATGGCCCATGAGGACGAAAGAAAAATGGCCAGTCAAGGCATTGATAGACAAAGGACAACTGAGGTTGTTGAGAAGATGGTTGAGGCATGCTAAAAACCTTGACAGACCAGAGAAGATGGTTTAGGTGTGTGAACCAAAAGCTAGGAGAAACCTCAATAGTGAGGATGACATGAGATCAGCTGAAGATCTCAAAGACTACCAAGAGGGAAAAATAGAAGTTCCCAATTGCCAACAGAGCAATGAGATGAGATTATTATGGGATCCCATAGACTGTCATGAGGATAGACAGGGAATTTCACATTGCCAAGAGGGCAATGAAACGAGGTCATTACGGGATCTCATGGACTGCCAGGAGGGAAGCAGGAAAATCCCATTTTTCCAGGAGGGCATGGGAACATAAATGAGGCTATGTGAGAGTCTCATGAACTCAGAGGTGAGTTTGAATCAGCCCGAGGAGATGACCGAGTAGATGAGATCAGAGATGGATTTGGATCACCCAGAGCAGCTGACAAGGAAAGACCAGAGGGATCTTCTAATGATTGGGAGAATTGGAATATTCCTGCCACTTAGCCCAGAGGAGGCCAAAGTCTGTGTTGTCGATGAAGTAGAAACAACAAGAGAAAGACAACTAGGTGTGACTATAAAATAAGAATTGGAGAAGATATTTGAGGCTGCCCAAGCGAAAGAAAATGAGCATTCCAAGGAATGGCTCAATATTTTCAGCCAGGAAGCTGAAAAGACTACAACATTAAAGCTTGTAGAAGCAGAAGAAGAAGAGGCAGACATCATAATATTTGATGATCTATGTGAACAGATTGAAGCCCTGGAGAGAAGGGTGATAGTGCAGGGCATGCACATCCAACAAGTTAAGTTGGAAGCAGATGAAAGGAATTCTAGGATGAAGAGCAGCTGGAAGAAGCTAGACACATACCAGCAAGAGGAATGGTAGAAGAAATGTCAGAGATGATGGTTGAAAACGGTTCAGTAAGGAGACTATAGAGACGAAATCTGCAACAGGGTGGCAAGTTGAGGCCACAGAGGATGAAGATGATGAAATGGGAGATCGTGATGATCTTCCCATCTACAGAAAGAAAATGCAACTTAGGAGACTGCATGGGCAGAACCAGCCATTGCAACAACTGGATGAGATGATAGAAGACATCAGGAGGCTAATGTTGAGATCAATAGAGATTGCCAACAAGGAAAGGATGAGCAGAAGGAAAGTAGAAGCAACAACAACAACAACAACAAAGCAGCGGAAGCAACAACAATAGCAGGGAAGTGGAGAAGATGAACATCTCCCAAGAATTGTTTGTGATCCAGGAGGATTTCAACAGCTGAGATGGGAATCTCATGGGCAGGAGCTCATTGGCATGATGAATAACAGTTTTTTCCTCATCGCATTCATGCATTCATAACCTATACCATTTGACATCGAACAAAAATAATTTGAAGGAATTAAATTCACACTAAATTATATCATTTAAATACCCATAGTATCTATTTTGAGATTCTAGAGGATTTATGTCACTCTTAGAGGAAACATTAGTGACCTGGAATACTGCAATTATTCCACTATCAAAAAATTTTCTATTTTCATTAAAAAAATTTGATGAGAAATTTACGACCATTGCACCACATGGCCTTGTGGTGTTTCAATTGCAATATGCCAGATATGTAAAAAGATGCATTGTCAATTAGTAAATTAATATATATATATATATATATATATATATATATATATATATATATATATATATATAACTTTGAAATTATCTAAGAAATATAGTACACATGTAGTCACATTAATATAATATAAAATAACTGAATAAAATCAGTGAATTTTCTTACATGTCCATCTTTCAAACCATATGCTAAATCAATTTCTCTTTGCGTAACATTGGCATCTCCATTACGACGAGATTCTCTAACCAATTTAGACAGTCTTTGCCATGATAACCTACCTCCATTATGTTGTTTACATCTTTCAATCCATACATTCATCCAGTCAAGAATATTTGCAATGTCTAAATGTAGTGCATCCCACTCTTAAGCAACTGAATCAAAAAATCATAATTCACCAATATTAAATATTAGTTATAACGTCCAATATGCAGGTTATAAATATTAATAGTTTATGAAATAAATTATATTAATATATTAATGAGTATGATCATATACACAAAAAATGAAACTTTATATGTATTATTAATATAAATATCCACAATCCCCGGATGGGGTGACATGTGGGCAGCTTGGGCACATGGAGGCGCAGCTTGGGAACGTGGAGGTGCTAACGGGAGGGCCATTAATGGAGGCCCCTACTCCTAGCTGCAGACAGTTATTAGATCCCTCGCCTTCGTAGACCACCGGATGACGATGGAGCTCCTCGCACGTGGGCAGGGGACGACGAGCTAGAGCATTAATCTCTCAGCATTAATGTTGGCAGCGATGGGTTATGTGTATTTTAGTCTGAGTGGACCTCCTACCTCGCATTTGAATTTGACACAGCAGGCTCAGCACCACCGCGCAGGAGGTTCCACCCTAGCCCTCACTATGCCGTGGGTACAGGGTAGGCCTCGACGAGGTGTTGGCTGGTATGCAGCAGACTCATGGAGAAAGCGGCATCAGAAGTTTTCCCGAGCTATACTCATGGCCAAGAAAAAATGCAGGGGTGGCGCCATTGCAGCAACCTCGCCGCCTCGAACTTCTATGGAGGAGGACCTGTCCATCACGCTTCCTTCAGATTTTTCAGAGAGTCGGATGTTTGTTGTCCCGGACAACTGAGATCCTCCAACGAGCTTTGGACACATGCCAATTTCACCCAATTTGGGAAACTCTCCAGAGGCTGCCATCGCTCCGAGTGTAACTTAGATGGCCTGCTCTGTGGAGGAGGAGCCACCGAATTCCAATGTTGGGGAGCAGATGCAGGGGACACCGTCGGATTACAAGGCAAGGGTAGTGGAAGAGATGCAGTTGGAATGAAGCACTGGCACGTAGCAGCAGGGGATGGAGCCGAGTCGAGAAGGAGCAGAGTCTGAAAGGAATTCGCCACCTTCGCTGTCGTTCCTGCATCCTGAACACCTCAAGCTGATTTTTGAATTGTGCAGCCTCATGGACGATCAAGTCTTCAGAGCTGTGCGAGTCAGCCAGTGCCTAGATATGTTGTACACGGCCTACTCCAAAGCTACTCCACGACACCAATTTCCCACTTGTGTGCAACCCTTTGTTCTCCCTATTAATGGCGACAATTTCGACTGAATAGGTTCTGGTCTTCCTTATGGTTCCATGCTCTTTTCAGTTACTATGTATCAGAGCTGTAGCTCTCTAGTTCCTAGTTTAATTAGCTCTAGCATAGTTTTTCTTTTACTGTTGAGAATACTGAACAAAATCCATGGTTTCCTTCGAGCAGGGTGGCGAAACAAAATCCCTGGTTTGCTATAGTGGACGGGCCAGTTGTCCTGGTTTCTTGCATAGGCAGGACAACTGGCCTATGCATGCCAGATGTCTATCTTTTTGAAAGTTTAATATAAAAGGTTCCGCTTTTTATTTAATATATATATATATATATATATATATATATCCACAATTATTAATATATTACCTCTCATTTTTTCCATTCTATGTTTTCCCAACAAATGTTCTCAATCTTAAATTTTTTTGATGGACTTGACATCCCAAATGTGATCCACTGCATGCATAGTTGGCATTGCTAATTTAGGAAGATACTGAGTAATATACACCATGTATTGATATACCATATATCCCTCCACCATAGAATCCTCAAGACGTGCTCTTTGTCTAACCAACGCCTTCAATGATTTCAAGTGCCTCTCCACCATCCACATTGACCTTGTGTGAACAGGTCCACAAATTTCAATCTCCTCAACTTGGTGTATAAGGTAGTGTTCTTCTACATTGAAAAATGTTGGAGGTATATACTTTTTCATTTCACACATTAGATGAGGAATTTTTCTCTTCCAATACTTTATATCATCTTCATGGATTTCTTTCAATGAAAACCATCTACATGAGATCATGACACAAAAAATAACATGTTTCAACATAACATAATATAATATATTACATTACAACTAAAACACGTGTCATTATAAAGTACAACAATAATTTGAAATAACATTTTTCATATAAATCACAACTTCTTACCTCATGTATTTTCCAAGATCATATATAACTTGTTTGACGTTTTTATCAAAGTCATTTGGGAGAGATAGTGGTAGAACATACTGTAACAAAAAAATGAATTGTTATTTTTTTCGACCAAAGTAGACAAAAAACAATAAAAGATGTATAAGGCCAATATATATAAATATATATACCAAAATTATTACCTTAATGAAGGTATCCCAATCATGTATTTTTACCCCACCAAATTCACCTTTCTTCGTTAAGATATTATTTATGTTTGAAGCAAAACCCATGGGAAATTTAATTCTTTGAATGACCTCCTTTTCATCATTTCTTTGTTGCTCTTTTAATAACAATGGAAGGTTATTTCAGTCTAGTACTCCATCTGATCTATTTGAATATTGGATCACACTTCACATTGCATGATTGGCTTCTTGAATGTTAGTACAAATTTTGACAATTTTTTCTTTGTCCCTCCTACCATCTATGATTCGCCATAACGTTTCTCTCACATTCTTCCCGATATGTATTTATCAAAAAAATGAGATATTTTTATCTCCTCATAGTAGGGGAACCTCATGAATTGAGCGGAATAACATTTCATTCCTTGTGGAATCCTAT
Source organism: Picea engelmannii (assembly GCA_009831015.1). NCBI lineage: Eukaryota > Viridiplantae > Streptophyta > Pinopsida > Pinales > Pinaceae > Picea > Picea engelmannii. The sequence goes on along the minus strand of ML785752.1, from coordinate 566,958 downwards.
TATTAATACCTTCATGATGATGGTGACCTTCATGAAGCATAAAATAAATCACAAAAATAATTATCAAATACGGTAAAATAAATTCAATGATTAAAATAAACATTCAAAACATTACATGATCTACAATACATAAAGAAATTGAGTACCTTGACGATTTCTATTATATTCCAACCTCCATAGGCGAGGTTTCATTCTTAGTGGTTTTAATCCAGTCTCTTCTTTTCCATTGAAAAGATATTTTTCAGTAGTATGATACCTACGGTTCTTAGGGAGGAGGTTCCTATACTCATCAAACACCACCTTTCCTAAAATTTTTGAATGAGGATACTTCATCTTAGGGCCACAAACTAGACATGCAAATTTACCTTTTGTTTGAAGGCCTGAAAGAAATGGATTAATGTCAATTATACAATGATATTATTTAAAAATTAAACATGCACCATGATAACATTAAAAAAATATATAGTCTTAAAGAGAAATATTAGAATGATACATACCACAAAAATGTGTTAGTCCAGGGGGATCATGAATTGTCCATAAAAGTATTCCACTGAATTTAAATTTCTTCTCCCCGATTGATTTACATATGTCATACATTGCGATGCCAGACCATAAATTTGGTAGCTCGTCAATAAGAGGCTCGATATATATATTCATATCTTTAACCTGGTACTTAACTAATTGTTTGAAATTACACATAATTACTATAGGAATGATATCATGTAATATATATAAGTAAATAAATAAACATAAGATATTATGCAAAAATTGAAACAAATGAAAATGTTACATTCAAAAAATTAATGTAAACAAATACCTGGAACAATCATTGTCAACATTACGTGCTCCCTCTTTATTGACATCCAAGGAGGAATGTTATTGTTGATAAAAAAAAGTAGGCCACACTGAGTAAATAGACCTAATCTCTCCGAATGGATTAACACCATCAGTTGCCAATGAAAGCCTAGCATTCTAAGGTTCATCATTGAAATATTCCCATTTTTCCTCAATTCCCCTAAATGAAAAAACATCGGAAGGCATTCAAAGAATTCCATCTCCACTTCTATTACATGCATGGTAATCAATAAATTGTGTTATTCTTTCACACCTGAAAAATCGATGCAAACGTGGAATTATGGGAATATGACGAAGAATATTTTGAGTCACCCTGTTTGTTACTTGATCGGTTCGATATCTACTGATAAGACATTGAGTACATTTTGTTCTTGAATCATGTTGCCAAAAATATATAATATGATCATTAGGATATGCATCTATAGCTTCATAATCGATTCCAATGTCTTTCATAATGGTATGCAAACCTCGATATATGTGAGGTAAAATATTTGACGATGGTAACAAAAATTCACCTAAAAATCTACAACATAACAAATAACTAGTTAATGTAAAGAATATTAATTGTAAAAATTGCATTCTTATTTTACACATTAATTAACACTAAAAAGAAATAGAAAAAAACCAACATTTATGTATAATATGAGATGAAACATATTACATACCTTAGGATCTATGTCATACAAGTGTTCGACAAATTATTCAAAACCTTTAAGTTCACTAGAAACAATGTAGTGGAGATAAGATTTTCTCTTCATCCTTCATAAAGTTGTTTATTTTACTTTTCTAATAGAGGTTCATCATAAATACTAGCATTGTCCCCATCCTCATCCGTCTACAAAAAAAAATATTGGATCATTTGATTTGTCTTGTCATCTTCTTCCATGAGATCATTAACTTGATTTGTCTCATCATCTTCTTCCATAAGATCCACATTTTCTTGGTCATGTTCCTCATCTTGTACAACATGATTTCTACTACTACTTGGTGCAATATTCTACGAAAAGTTAGAGGGCAACTCTAACTTTATAATTACAAACAATCATGGAAAATTAGTGTATACTATAACAAACATTCAAACAATATATATACATATATATATAATTTTATATATAATTGAAAATATAAAAACAGATAATGAATATATAGCTAATTACCATGGGATTATATTCATTCAATGCGCCATCAATGTGCCCATATTTCCTACAATGTTTTGTAGTTGTTGCTATTAAAATTCTTATGGGACGTATGAGGCAAGATTTTTGCAAGGGAAATAACATCTACCATCACCCTTTTCACCTGCTTTTTTTTTTTCCCCACCTCTAATTATATTCAGCTACATTCTTCCGCACAACTTCCACACAAAAATACCCTTTTGGAATGATCGTTGTTATAGCAAGATTGTCACAACATCTTTAAATCATAAAATATTTATAGGTCAATTTAGGTCACTTTCGTCGCAATTGCGATGACAATGACCTAAATATAACTAACTAGTTTTTATATTTAGATCACTTTTTCAAAGTGTATAACGGTTATAATGTTCATATCGTCGCTCTTATGATGAATGTTGACTATATCAGTTTAGACTTTGTCAAAATGTAAAACGGTTAATATGGATAGTATCAAAGAGTGTAATGGTCAATAAATAGTGTCACTCTTGCGATGAATACACATGTTCATCAAAATAGAGATAGTAGTCCGCTATCTTCATGATCATCGCAAAATAGGCGAAAGTTTGATTCCATCGAGAGAGTGATGATTATGGGTTGGATTTAGAACAAAATTGAAAAATTGAACTTTTTCTCTTGAATTTTGCGATGAAGGAGTACTTTTGTCGCAAATTTTTCAATATGTAGTAGTGGTACACTCCAAACATTGGATTCTTATGCAACATCAATGGAGGATGCATTACCAAATTAAACTTATCAACCTGAAAAAAAAATTAGGACTTGGCCTCTGTAGGAACTTGCTAAGAAGTGAATATGAAGTAGACGAACATAGCATAAATCAATTTGTTTGTTTAGGGAAAAAGGAAAAAATTATGGGAATTCCCTCTATTATTAATTATACTTATGGATAAATAACAATGCTAACTAGTGAGAGGAAAAAAATGGTAGATAATAATTTTTTTTGTCTAAGTTATCCAAGTGTAATGCAAACTAGAGCATAATAGAGACATTTCAAAGAAATAAAATTTATCCTTCTAATGTATTTTCATGTCGCTTATTTTGTGGGTGTTGTGACTTGGAAATTTTAATACTTTAGCAACTTTTCCTCCATGTTCTCCTTTAGGGTGTTTTTTTTTTTTCATTATGTGATAGAGGAAAAAAAATTGCAGCACTTGTAGGAAGTCACCACTACAAGAATGAGATAGTATCAATTTGAGCACAAATAATCAACTGAATTTATTGTTGCATAATGAAGAACAACTATGATTGCATTTTTTTTATCATACCTTTACCATAACAAAAGAAAGAGACAATTTCCATTTTTGTAAGCATTTTTGTGTTACAAACATAAACCTAGATATATCATATCTTTGAGAATTTATGGTACCTCACTCAATATGATTTAAGTGCAATGATATATAATTTAAGGGTGTTGGAACTTAACCAATTTCTGAGTGACACAAAGTCTTCGAATAGGGTTTCTTTCATTGTCTTTGACAAGTAGAGGACCAAAAAAATAGGTCAGCACAATGGCCTCCCAAAATTTGGAATCACATAAAAATAGATTCAATGTTGTATTGACTAGTGATGATTTCATCTGCCATCTGAATTCTTTTTAACTTACAACTCAGATTAACCAAAATTTCAAAGATATAAACACAATATCGGCTAGATTCACAAAACTCTTTTCCTACCGTATGAAATACTAAATAACATAGGGATAGGAAATTGTAAATCATGTATCCCATTTTTTAAAAGAAACTCATCTCCATGCTCTATTATTATGGGAATTCATTGTTAATTATGTGCTCTCATTGATTTCCATTTCACAACTTTGCAGGTTGCTTGAGTTGTCAATAAATTCTACAATATGTTGAATATTCACAACCACTAGATTGTTTTGAAATGGGATAAATATGTTGAATAAATTACCCCACTAATTGATTCATGTTAGTATGTTGAGATACATAATGAGAAGAGTGATATCAGGGGTTATCCTTTAGCTACAATGGCTCTTCTATCAGTGGCAAAAAGACAACTATATTGTAGTCATTAAGTAATTTTCCAACATGTAGAAGAAAGGACACACGGGCCAATGCAATTTACAGTAGAAAGAACATTGATTTGAGGTTTTTGTTGGGAAGTCTAGCACCAAAACATCAACAACAATATATTATAGAATGTAAAGGATTCCATACATACCCTGTCTACGAAAAGACTAAAATATATTATTATTCTAAGTTCTATTAAAATGATTAGCACCAGTGGCTTTGTAGTCACTAATATTTCGCAAAGAATGCCATCAAAAGACCCAAAGGATAACACCTCACTAGGATAAAATGTTTGAGAAAAAAATATCATAATTATCTAGGAGATGCCTTCAAGAAGCATACACAATAGGGGTTTATATCTATAACTCTCTTAATCAATATTGTTGTTTTTAACCCTAAAAGTGGGGCATTCCTCATATTGCACTATTTTGACCATATCAAGATAGGTCTTCCTACAATCTGTCTTAATTAATGGAGAAATATCCTTTATTTAATCATACAATAGACCGAATATAATTCTTCGGGATTGATTTTTTATAAAGGGAAAATAATTTTCTATATGATTTGCAATGTCCCTAAGGAGATGAGTTACATTTTTCAAACTTGTTGGAGATACACCTCCAAATATGGATGTAAAGAACACAGAGAAGGGTGATCATAGATCTGTCTCATTTGGATGATACGACTGCTAGCTATTGTATTATTTCTATAACTAATCCCTCAATACTATTATATGAAAATCACATTGAATAGATCTAGAAACCCAAATATATGCTTCTATGCAAGTTATGTCAAGGATACTCACTTTTAAAGCACAATTATCGATACATAGACATTTTAGACTCAATTTTATTGATGTTTTTTTAGATTCCTTTTGAACGTGCCAAAAACCTAATGGAACACATTTTTAGGTTTGAATGCCCTAGTGTGTCAAGAAAAAATTTAAAAAGTATGTCTTGATGCTATCAAATGGTAGTGAATGCATCCTAATTACTAGTAGCTTACTCTCACACATGTTCCCTTTATACAATCATTTTTATGCATGATCAAATCTAGAATGACTCATCCATAGGTGTATACTATGACTTATAAAAACAATTCAGCCCAAGGAAATCTGGAGGACCTCTGAAATATGTTCATAACAACAACACCCAATACTAGAAATAGAAGTTAGGAATCAACCTAAAAGAGCCACATAATGCTTCATATTTGAGATAAATATGAGGTGTTTTCATCACTGCTATCATCTACAACATTGTGTCAATTCATCCTATAGTACATACTAGAGTAATAACTGTCAATACCATGCATATTTTTCAAGATGGGAGATTGTAACAACATGCACAAACATATAGTGTTTTATATATCTATCTAGTCACCATACTTAGAATAGTCCCTTTCTAGGGTGACTTTGATGCTAGAATCACCTCCTTAGTCTAATATCTATATACTATGGAATACTAGATTATGTATTTATATGAATATTCCCATTTATTAACCCTCAAAATGATGAAAAACATATGGGTTGGCCCTAGTGTGTTCTACCATAGGTCAAGCCCATCCACATTTCCATCTATACATTTATGTCGGTTGTAACAACCCTCTGTTATGCCTAAGAAAAGTTGAAGCACTGAAGGTAAAAAAAAAATCCACATTAAGAAATTAACATCAACACAAGATCATGGAAATGCCTAATTAAAAACATCATAAGTAAAACAATGCCCATTACTCATCACGGGAATCACTAATGATGTGATCAATGTGTCGATGAAGGATAGAGACACATAACACAAATAACAAAGAAGATTAACACATCATGTAAAATCTTGAAGAAAATTTGCAACAACATTCAATCAGATAACAAAAATAAAGGACTACCTGCTAAACCAATCAAGTTGACAAACAGCTAGACAAATAAATCAATATTTAATGTCAATTAATCAAAGCTAAAGAGAAATCATCAACCTAATTTCCTTGTTCGTAAGTAATTCTATTTGCAGAACTCAACATCCATCAACATTAATGTCAAGATGCAAAACTAAGAAAATACATAACCGATCATACAACCACTTTTGATAATTGGCGCAAGGAAATCAATCGCTCCATCATTTACTTAATAACCTTATTCCAAGGTGTAAGTAGTAATCAAATCCCAAGCAATTATAATTTAACATAGTTAGAGGTGGAAGAGTAAAATGATTACTGAATCAACCAACATCCACATAATTATCGATGCATGAGTAACTGTCAACTTTTATTTTTGAGTCATAATGGTAATCATCAATTCTATCTACAAGTCGCAATTAAATCCAAATACTAACTAAATTACACCATCATTAAATCATGGCGCTAGGAATTCTAGGTACTTAATCATTACCCTGCAACAAATTGATCATCTAGTAACAAGAATAATGCTCACACAACTCCAACAAATTACCAAGAGCTCTAAACTTGTCCTTTTCCAGTAAAGTTCAAGAGCGCAAGGGGTAAGATAAAAGCACCTAAGGTACCACTAAATTCTTGATTCGCGTAGTTGATTTTATTGAATCAAACAATGTAACACTACCCCTAAGGGAGTCAAGTTTCCTTTGCAAGTAGCACCAATCATTTTTAACAAGATAAGAAGAACTATCCTAAAAAGGAATTCTTGTGCAACGAAGCCCAAGGTGTACAATATAATCAATTTTTCTAACTTATTCAATGATGTGCAACTTGTGCATCTCTTTAAGAACACTGAATGCACAAGGCGCTTTATAAAAAATTAAATTAAGGTTAAGACAACCATTAAAACAATTACAATTGAATCACGCATAAAGAAACTTAAATGGAAAGTCTACTCCATTTACTAAATAAACATCTTAGTAAGAAAGCCACCCTAACAAGCATTAAACAATCCTTTACAAGATACTAAGACATCCTTCTCAATCATCTACATTGATGGGCACTTTTAGGAACATCCAAAATTAAGTTTAACCAAGGAATACAAAAGGTGTTTTCTCCTTAGTCCTTTATTGTATTTTCCCAGCCTTCTAGTGTTATGGTTTTGATGGTCTTTACACTATATAAAGGATTTCCTTAACCGGTCTCTCAGCATTCCAGGGATGATTATTCATGCCCATCCCTAACTCAACAAACGTTGTGGTGACAAATTTTATTATAGAAAGAAAGAAAGTATTTTTAACGTCCACGACGCTAAAAATATCCTATGGGACATATTGCTTTTCCATCTAGATTTTGTATTCATCCCTTTTCCTGTGAATTTTTACAATAACCTCTCTTATCTTCTCGACAAACTCTTCGTTGAATAGATTATCCCAAGAACTAGCTACCAGAATACCTGCATAATTTTCCCTATTGTCTTTGAAGGCTTCACATTCTAAAATGAAATGTTTTTCTGTTTCCACTTTTCCGAAAGAGCACCAAATACATACTCTTTCCTCCAACATTTATTTTGGCCTTTTCCAGTGCCCTATTTCACAACAGAGTTGATGAGAATTAGTCCTTAATTGATCAATAAGAATTTTAGATCTCCAAGAAATATTTCCCCCTATGTACACCTTTTGTTGATGCTTATGAATGAGGTTAAACTCTTCAATGTAGTGATTATTCTTTCTCCCTAGATCTTTCTCCCAAGTGCATTTGTGGAACTTATCCATAAAAAAAGTTTTTCTCTCTTTACTGTTTGTAGGACACATGATCAAAGAAATGCCCCATTTACTAAACCATTTGTTATTTTGTCACATCCAAGTCTTCTTTCTTTTGCACAATCTCTCACTAAACACAACCTTAGGCCATCTACCCTCTTCCATTTGCTCATTTTTTTTCAAATACCTTATGACTCACACCATAGCAATTTTTTCAATAGGAGAAACCCCTGTTTCACTTAACATGATAGCATAAGGAACTACACTTTTAATTTTGAATTTGTTTGTAATCAAATGCTTCTAAATTTTCCCAATTTGTTTCCACTACATCTCAGTTTTGTTGCTGGCGCACATTTCACAACCGTAGAGAATCACCAGAATCACTAGAAGCCCAAAAAGAGTTAGAGTGGTTTTCTAGTCCCACAACTCTACCTCTCTACACCTATTTTGAAAAGCATAAAATGCTTTCCAACCCCCTAAAGTTATTTTCTTTATACAACCATCCCAACTTAAATTTCTGTTGAAGTCAATTCTGAGGCATTTGTAGTCTGCAACTTCTTCCAGAATGTTTCCTTCAATGTAGAACTTATGTTGGTTATGCTTTCTTTTGTTAGATAAAACCGCTACTTTTGTTTTACTAATATTTACTTACATCCCCACCCTTCTACAAAAATGCTCAAGGGAACATAAGTGCTCTTGCAAACCAAGAGTTGATTTAGCAATCAATATAAGCTCATTTGTGTACAAAAGAATCTGTATAATGAACTTGCCCAAATGGATACCATCAACCCCTTGCGAATTTAGCCACTCTTCAAGCTTGTCACTATATAAACCAAAAAGGGTAGGAGACAATGGGCAACCTTGCTTAACCCCGATATCACTTCTAAAATTTTCAGAAATGTCAACTGAAGTTCTAATTTTGAATTTTACCTCTTCATATAGCCTATGCACAACTGCTCTCAAATTCCTAGGAACCCCAAGTTCCTCCATTCTACCCCAAATATTTTCCCTAGGAACCATGTCAAAGGAGTTTTTGAAATCAACAAAGCAACACAAAACTTCTTCCTTTTTTTCCCAAACTTTTTCAATGATGTGCCTTAAAGTTATGCAATGATCAACTATGGAATGTTTAGGTCTAAAACCTTCTTTCCCTTTAGCACATTTATCTCTTTATTCTACTCACTTGCTGATTTTCTTTCCTAACATGATTTAAAATAAATTTGCAAGTAAGGGGTTTATCTTTATGGTTCTATAATTGGAGGGATTATTGATGTCACCACTCTTGAAAAGAGGTATTTCCATACTAGTTTTCCAATCTGTGGGGAACCCCTGCTATATGATGTTTTTGATTTTTCTTTTTATGTGAAGTGAAAGAATTTTTAAGCCCCACTTTAGATACTCTACTTGAATTTCATCTAAGTCTTTTTCTTTTACAACACCCAACCTCTTGATACCCATCTCTACCTCTTGCACTATGAAGAGTTTTTTGTATATGTTGACCAAGGGAGGAGGGTCAACCTTGGGATCCTTCTCATAAAATTGTCTTTCATAGTCGAACCATTTAGAAGCTGTAATGTTGTTTTCAGTTTGCATCGTTTTCGATTGGAGCTCCTTCCAGAATAGTTTAGGGTTATTTTTCCCAAGGAATATTAGTTCTTCTCTCCTCGAAACCATGAAATCATCCTTTTTATTTATTAATATCTTCTTGTAAGCTTTGAGCTTTATGTTATCCTTGTCTAATTCCTTCCACCTTCTCCTTGATTTTTTGCATTCCTCTTCAAACCAAGCATTAACCGGAATTTTTTTTATTTCAGACTTCCTAATTTTTTCTCTTTTGCACTCAGTAAATTCACTTGAATTAAATATGCTAATCTATGAATATGAAGGCCATGAAATGAGATTTCATCCTTCTCAAAGAGCCTCTCTAACTTTTTTTTGAAGGTATTACAATTCTCTAGAGTCAAAAGAATTCTGCCATTTGGGGGATTTTGTTGAACACACTGAGTTTTTTACCCTAATTGCTTCTTTCCAGTCCAAGAAAAAATTAAATAAATTGGCTTGTGATCTGATTTTAAGTCCCAAATTTGATCCCTAATCAGCACTACCTCCATTTTCCCACACAAACTAAGCGAGAAAATTGCATAATCTACTACACTTGCTCCATTGTAAGCATTGCAAGTGAAATTACCAGATTTTTCCCATCTAGTCAAACCATTACAAATGAATAAATCAAAAGCACCACATAGTGTAAGCAATTGTTCTCCAAAGATAGTGTAGCCTTTATCCTCTAAAATTCATTCCCATTGATGATTACTCTCTTCTATAAGCTAGATAGGGTCACCGTCTTCTTTGCAACAAAGAATTCTAGCTTGTTCACCTGCAGTTCTAGCATTGAAATCCCCCACTATAAAGACTTCACCTAGATGAGAATATATTGAAATATCTGTTTTTAGGTCTGTAAAGGGATCTTTATGGTCAAGCCCTCTACTTTTGTAGATTTTTGAAACTTGCGGCGCAAAATAGCATGCTACAATTCTGATGTGATTTTCATTTTCTGATATTTTAAGCCAGACAAATTGCTTATTTGGGTCTTATTTTTCTAGCTAAATGAAACAACCTTCTTTTTCTCTTACCAATACCCTGATACCCCATGCCCTTTTCCATTCCCTACTTCCTTGTTCCATAGCTATCTTCCAATTCCCTTCAAACAAAGGTGTCTTGCACCCTTCATGATCATGTGTTTCTATGAGGCAAATTATGTCTCTATCTTCCACAATAGGCCCTAATCGAGGTCCTCATCTCCATGGGTAACCCATGGAGTTCCAACAAACTAATCTTAAGGAAACCTGAGTACGAATTGATTGCTATTTGTTTTGACATGCAAGACTCACAATTCCGTCTTTGTCCCTGCTTTCCCATACTAACCTTGCTTCCTCATTTCTTGCTGAAGATTTTGTTGCCTCTTCTTTGTTATCACTTTGCTGCCGTGTTTTGGAAGGAGGTCCAAATTTTTCTATCACAACTTAACTTTATAAATCCATGCTCTTTTTCCCTCATCTCTTGCTTCCCTAACTTTTGTCACTTCGTCTCTCCTTTCCTCTTTTTTTCTTACAGTTAAGTCCTCTTATAGAAAAAATCAGTAACCCTTCAAGAACTGCTTCCTGCTTAGAATGAGATCTTTATCATGGAATTTGGGAAATCATTGGTGAACCTCATTATCCATACCATGCAACCGAGGGAGCCCACTGGTCAATACAAGCGCAACACGACGACCCCTGTTCTTGCGCCACCAAAGGGGAGATTCATCCTTTAAGGAAATTAGAGGCTAGGTAATAAGATGACAACTGGTTAAGGGTTTCTAGGTGCAAGGAAAATTTTGAAAGTTGGTTAAGGGTGGCAGTCCATGAAACTGCAGGTAAAATGAAAATGTAAACACAGAGGCATAGTAGTTATAGGGAAACGTAGTGATTTCCTATGGAGAGTTGACCAGGATAGATAAAGAATGGCTAAGCAATTCTGGACAATTCGCAGGGAGAATTAACAAAATGCAAGGAAATCTTCTAGAGGATTGACCAGGGAGAGGACCGAGGTAGTGTAACAAATGTATGTTTAAACGTAGTGTTGGGAGAGATTGGAAAAATGTGTGGCTACAACTCCAGTTGATTATACAATTAAGTGGGGGCAGAGAAACACATAAAGGAAATTTTCGGCCAAAATCGAGCAGTGAAATCAGTTCTAAGGGCCACTTCACACAGATAATTTTAAAAATGAACTAGAATTGATTTACTTTTCTCTTACCCAACTTTATGTCAAATATTTGGGCTAAACTTTAAGTCAGACAATTTGATTATAAATTAAAGTGTTTAGCGTCATATTAAAATTTAAGACAAAATCGACATATCATGCAAAATTATTTTCTTCAACTTACCAATTATTGCGAAGCCGTGCTCAGTTGGAGAAAAGGTGTTAAAATTTAAAGATGTCCAAATTACTGGAACAACCTCTTCCGATAAAAATATGAAACTGTATTAATTGCAATTGCTCCAATAAATATCTCCAAATTCCCGGACTAGCAGCTTTGAAAAATTTACGCCTCCATTCTTTTAATGTCTATAATTTTATGACGATATATGCTCAAAAATTATTTCTATGAAAATAATAATATTATTTAAGGTCACTAGAAAAGGAAGGCACGAGAAGCATCGAATTTCCATCCAATCAAGTAGTGTTCCACACTCTCAAGACATACATGATGGCTAACAACTCCAAATTGTGCATCGCGTAGTTCACCTCATGCTTCCTTAACTTCCTCGAGATATAAGCAATCACTCTATCATCTTGCCTCAAGACTCCGTATAAGACTTCCTTGGATGTGTCAATGCATACCAAGAAACTCTCATCCATGCCAAGGACCTTTATTATTGATGTTGTCTTCAATAGTTCCTTGAGACTTCAAAATTCTTCCATGCATTTCTCAGTCCACACAAACTTCTTGCTCTTCTTCTTCAATTCTATAATCAGATATTTTATCTTCAAAGAACCCTTGATGAACCGTTTATAATATCCCACTAAACCCATGGTGCTACACACTTCTAGGACATTTGTCGGTGCAAGCCACTCCACAATAGCCTCTACCTTCATTGGATCCAAAATAATGCCTTCGCCGAACATAACATGCCCTATGCAATGAATCCTTGATATCCTTGTGACTGCTTCCCACAATTTGTTCTCTTGCAACACTGTAGTACCAAGCGTAAAAGTTCATCTTGATCTTCTGTCATCCGATAAAATATCAAAATGTCATCAAGGAATACTCGACAGTAGTCAAGTAGAGTCTCCATGACCCATCCATCTTATGTATGAAATTAACTGGAGCACTCCAAGGCGATACACTTGGATGTATAAGTCCTAGGTCCAACAACTCCTTCAGTTTCACTTTCAACTCCTGTAACTCAGGGGTTGACATCCGATAAGGATTTCTTGCCATCGATTCAGTTCCAGGTTTTAGGTCGATGGTAAATTCCATCTTGGCTTGGGGCGGCACACATGGTAATTCTTCTGGGAATCACGTCCACAAACTCTCATACTACCAGAAGGTCTTCTAATCATCTTGCTACACCTTTGATGTTCGATGCTAAGTATGCAAATAAATTGCATCTTTGTACGTGCGCTCTATTAGTTGTAAGGAAGAATGAACCTAGAGGATACTCCTTGTTTTCTTCCTATAATCACACTTCTATGTCCTTCATAGATGGTCCAACTCAATCACCTCACCTTACCGTTGAGTATCGCATGATGCGATTCCCACCAGTCCCTACCGATCATATTGTCATAAGATCTTAATATCATGATGTAGGTAGGACTTTGTTACACTCTCCAAAAGTTAAAGCAACAGTTCATACCCCTTTAAAGAAAATGTTAAAGAATTCCAAATTACTGGAACAAACTATTCCCATAAAAATATGGAACAATATTAAATCCATTTTCTCCAATAAATATCTCAAAATTTGCGGACTAGAAGATTTGAAAAATTTACGCTTCCACCATTTTAATGTCTGTAATTTTAAGACGATATATGCTCATGAATTATTTCTATGAAAATAATAATCTTATTTAAGGTCGCTATAAAGGAACGAGAAGCGTTCAAATATGCTACTGAAACTATGCGATTAAATGCATCAATGGATAGTTGTGAAAGCAACTTGTCGTGAGCTGAAATTTAGATGAAATGTGGGCAAGGACTAAAGGCGGGAAGCCATAGAATCCATGAAGAAGGACGAGAAGAGATGAGATGATGTGAAAGCCATTCAAAATTCCATAGGCCATAGGGATTTGATCCTTGGACCTCACCTTGCCCGAAACAATCAAGAGAGATACGACTGTGTATGTGCGGACGCTATCTAGAGATTTTTTTTTTTTTTTTGGAATTTGAAGGAAGGAAGAGGGTGTAAACTCGAGTACAATCGCCATGTTCTGATTAAAAACACATAATTAAAAGTTGTTGAGGTAAGGATTGAAACTATGGTTTATGTAAACGCAAAAGTTAGAACTCTCACGCAGTGACCCTTGAGGGCCAAAAAATTACAAGCATAGAGGTGAAGGATGGAATCTATGGCAAGTTGTTCCTAAATCACATAAGTTAAAATAGTTGAACTGCAAGGTATCCCTCCAAGAGGGTCATGATGTCTGGGAGAATATATATATTTTTTTAATACACAACACTAAAAATCCAACCCAGAGAATAATCAACATTCAACATCAATAACGAGCTAAATGGATGGTGTAAAAACACTGATAAGTGAAGGTAGATTCCCTAGGTAAGATGAAGGAAGTTTGTTGATCAAGGGATAATATTTGCTAGGGAAACCCAGTAAACTCACAAAGACGTTGAGTGGAAAATAGTCGGGATGTATTTCTCATAAAACTCTCATGGAAGGCACACCAACTCAGAGATATTGAAGAAAAAGAATAGCAGGGATAACACCTAGAATAATTTACGATATACATTTAGTGCCTTGCATCTGAAATTCTAATTCTAATTTATATTGGCAAGATAACTAAATCCAAGCTAGAATACATTTCAAATGAATTATAAAGTACCAACTATCGTTCCATAAACTCAATACAATATGCATTAATATCGATATTCCTATACAATTTTGTTTTAACAAATTTACCAATGAAAAATTACACCTACTTACCATAACTGAAGGCGAAAAATATGAAGTCTTTGTCCCACACTTTCACTCCATCCAAATCCTGATTTCTAACCATTGAGACCTCACCGGTGCCTCCCAACCAACACTAGGGGTACCGTTCTTCCCCTTGAGCCCCTCGAGCTGCAAAGGGGCCACACAGAAACCAAAGAAAACTAGCTCCCAAATCACCTCGCAAGAATGAGCTACCACTCTCTAATCGAGTTGGGCATCCCAACTCCCTTAAGAAAAATAAGTCAAGAAAAATATCGGCAGCGTATCCTTACTCCTACCAGACATGCCCCCTTCTCCTCCTCCACCATTTCTTTTATAGAGTTTTCTTAGTGACTTGTTGCCAAAATGCACACTAAATTATTTTTATTAATTTATTTATAGGAAAATTCTTCCTCGTACAGTTGTCACCAGATCCCTTAGTTGCACAATAAATTAATTAATTAACTAATTTAAATGGCTAATTTCCCTTACCCACCTAAAAGCATTCCTAAAAATGCTCCTCTATGTCCCTTTATTCCCTTACATTCATTTTACTGACTGATGCCTTTCTTAAAGCCTAGTGGAGTTAGAAATTAGAAATTTGTTTAGGCTAGATTCCCTTCTATGTTCCACATTCCCCTTTTCTTTAGGTTTCCCTTTTTGGTCCAAGTTTTGAATTAGCAAGTTTCTACTTAGTCAACAATTATTTTTTTAAATATTTTAATCCTGCATTGACATTTTTATTTAATTATTATGTTTGAATTTTCTTCATCCCCCCCACTTGTCTATTTAGTTATTTTTTGGTTCACAAGTCCTACTTAGACCTAGGATTCAATTTACCAGGCATGTGAAATGATCCCATCATTACGAAAACAATTGAGCATAGCAAGTACAATATTTTTTTTTCTTTTATCTGTTATTTAGAACACAACACAAGTAAAGTCAATAATACGAGCAAGCATCACATCTCGACGATGAACACAATGCACACACTACATGCCAAATACCAACATAACAACCTATCATACTATTACATCAAGCATCTTGAAGCAACATAATCCAATCAAACAAACGAAGAAATAAATGACTACCTGCCATACTACCTTGCAATGTTAGGAGCTCCAGGACACATAAGAAACTCTCAAGCCCAGGTTCCCATCAATTTTGACCATTTAAGGTATGAAGACCGACGACTGTTTTGAGTAACAAGGAGGTGTCTACATCCCACTCGACACAAGCATGACCATGCCTACTAAGCTAAAGGCATCATCAAGTAACCAAACTTAACAACATCAATGACACAAGTAACTAGAACCTTCACGACGAGCGAGGAAAAATCACATCAAAGTGTTACAGAACAGTGTACAAAACCTTAATTACAATAAACAACATCACCCTCATCAGGAAGCGCATGACCTAGGCCAAGTAACATATGCGCTTATCGATCAATGCACGCCATGATCTTGTCTTAAGAATTCATGTCGCCACCTTGTGACAAGTGCACTCGGAACCAAAGAGAAACTTAAAAATTATAAACCTTTAATCAAGACACAAACCAACGCACCAAATTACCAAATTAAACTATCAACATATTACAAAAATTATAAACAAGCACTCAATTAACTAGCTAAACAAAGTGCAGGGTGACTACATTCCATACATTTAATTGTGCAACAAGTATATAGATTTATGATTTCTTATGAGGCAATTCTTATGTGGTTTCTTTTTATTGCACAATAGTCTAGATGGGTCTCATTAACAATTTTACCATCAAGACTATAACAAAGATCATAAAGAATATAACAAGCTCATAGTAACCAACCACATATCTAAAGATAAAACATATAAAAATATTCATGTAATATTTATACCTCTCTAACAAAGGGTTTATTAATCAATATAAATCAATTGCATTTTTCATAGCTTCTCCAACTCCATATTAAAACAAAAAACCCTAAACCTTTAGAGATAAAACTTTTATCTGAATTATAATTAAATAAAAAATAAGATTAGACAATCAACAAAAGAAATTCCATTCCTTACTTAAGTAATAATTCTTCCCTATCTTCTATTTTAAAATACACCACCCCTTAACCTTTATGAAGAATAAAATATCTTCTAATTAATATATCATCATTACAGATCAATATACCTATGACATTAATACATAAAATCATTGATTTACTACACTATTTAATTCATTATACCTCATGAACATAAAGTAAACAATGCTTCCCTACTCTCCTTTCAACATACAACCCTTTAAAACTTTATTAGAAGAAAGTCTCTTATAATTAATAAATATTTAATTACCATTAATAATTTACTATTAACATATAACCATGCTTCCCTAGTTACCCTTTTAAATTACAACCTTTAAAACATTAAAAGGAAGGAGCACATTATAATTACATCATTAACAAAATCAATTATTATCACATGCAACAATTATAAAATTCATTGTAAAATCAATTTTAATCTCTACTCCCATTCCCAAGTTCTTCCACTTATTGACTTTTACAATAGTTATAAAAATCATTAAAATAAATTATAATCGTGTGGCTATTCACATGTTTTTATAAATTATAAACATAAAGTTTAAAGTGGAGAACGATGGTATAAATATAAATAATGATAGAGGAAGGAGAGTATTAATAAAAATGAAATGCAATCCTTGAGGTGTAGGACAATCAGTGACAGAGTGTGTTGTTAAAGTCATTGGTTCGAAACCTGCAGGGACAAAAAATCCAAACATGTTAAGGGTTGGTGTGGCTCAAGCCAGGTTCGATCCCTGGGTGATTTTGACGGCTTAGATTCCCCTGAGTCGCGGTTTATCAAGCCACAGGTTAATCGCGTAACCAACAGGTCCCACACAAATTAACAAAAAAAAAAAAAAAACCAAAATGTAGGTCTGTTGGAATCGCTCAGCACATGCATCCCAACCTTCTTGTGTGAAGGGCATTAAAAAGAACACTGGTCTCTTGGGATAGCGCAACACAGACATCCTGACTCTTCTTGTGTGTGAAGGGCATTAAAGACAAGAATGGGCTCCTTGGCCGCGCAACATAGGCTTCACAAATTTTATGTGGGAAGGGCAATAAAGACATAAATGTTGGGTCACTTTGCTCGCAAGTGCATAGGCCTCACAATATTTGTTTTGTGAAGGGACTAAGCTCAAGATATCCTCAACTCAGAGCTTGAGAGTATTCCCTAGGTAGAAATTGAAGGTGCAGGGTTAAAAACAAATTTGGGCAAAGGAACAATGTAGTAAAGAATTAAAACTAGCTCTGCACAACGTGATAATACACCAAAAATTTAAACAATAGACAAAACTTTATTCTGAAGAATTACAAATAGTAAAAATTAAAACCTCTTCTGTCCAATCATGGTAACACATCTTAAAATTTACGTTTAAACCTTTCCTCTATTTAGATTAAAATCACACTGAGATCATTCAAATCCATTTAAGAAATTATCAACAATACTTATGCTAGAGACTAGTGACAGGAAGACATCATCCGATTACCATAACTATTGCAAATATAATGAAATCACAGTACAAGAACCTGTTTACCCGGGATACCATGACCGACAATGATGAATCCGATGTCATTTTCCTGTGCTCACGCTCTGTCCAACTTCTTCTTTCTAACCGTTGAGACCTCACCAATACCTCCCAACCAACGCTAGGGGTATTGTTCTTCCCCCTGAGCCTCCCGAGATGTAAAAGGGCCATGCACACAAAATGAGAGAATGCTAGCTCCCAGCTCACCTCACAAGGTCGAGCTACCACTCGTTATCCGAGATGGGTAACTCAACCCCCACAAGGGGGTGATAATACTCCTCCTCCACCACCATTTTATAGATTTTTCTTAGTAATTACTAGCCCAAACCCTCATTAAATTTTTTTATTAAAATTTGATTAGGATAAACCTCCCTTGTACACGTCACATGATCCCTTAGTTGCACCAGAAAATCAATTAATTAATTAATTAAATTTTCTTATTTCCCTCACCCACCTAAAAGTGTTCCTAAAAACGCTCCTCGGTGTCCCTTTATTCCCTTACAATTCTTAAATGATTTATGTCTTGCTTAAAACCTAGTTGAGTTCATAATTAGAAGATTCCAAAGATTAGATTATGTACTATGTTAAACATTCCCCTTTTCTTCTAAGGTTCGATTTAGCAAGCTTAGATATAAACAACAATTTTCTCTTTTAATAAATTAATCATTTAATTAATATTTTACTTTAATTATTAATGTTTGAATTTTCTTTACCCCCTTCTTGTTACAAGTCTATTTAGTTTTGTTTTTTTCACAGCATCTACTGAGATATAGGTTTTAAATTCACTAGAATTGGAAACAATTCTTAAGGGACAAAATTTGGTATTAAACTTTACTCATATCTTCATTCATTTTAAGTCCGGCCATGTCCTAAGGAGGCACAGTTTTCTAGGCACTAGCTTTATTAGTCTTATCAAAGTTAAAATCACGATGTGCCCTTCAAGATGCACTACGTGCTCCAAGGGTGCCACTCGAATTTTGAATGAATTTGGTAGACGTCAAACCCCTGGAGTCAATACTCCATTAGGTGACCTTGTGGGAGACTAAAGGCCTCTCAGGAATAAGGACCCTACCTTATTGTGGACCCCTTAGAATCATCGTGAGCGATTGTCACAGACTACCCTCACAACATCATGGATATTTCGAACTAGGTAATCGTTAACCTATAGTTCGAGCCATGAATTGAGTGCTAGTAGGTTGTGGCATAGCTATTGCCACACCTCTCCCTCAATGTCTCTGGTTTTCATGCATGACCCCTTTACTACCAATGTGATTCTAGTCAACAAGATATCGCCAGTCTGCATCCATCAACGAAACGTGTCAACGATAACAATCAACATCATAATATCTATTCATATGTCACATCTATAATCTCAAAAACATTCAACCATAACAGTCCACCCCCTAACTCGATCTGTATTCCAAGGAGATCTCATTATGCCATCGACATCCTCTAATGTCTAGAGTCCTGCACACTCAGGAAAACTAGCCAGGAAAACTAGTCAATAACACATGTCGATATAGATATAACAAGACAACACATCATTAGATCCTCAATATCTCATAATTATAATCAAAATAGTCAATATATAATGAATAAGATCACTTGCACACAAGTATCCTCAAAGAATAAGTCTAATCGGGTTTGTGAAAGAGCGGGATGTTACAGCACGACAAACGTTTTTAAGGGAATTTAAATTATTAATCTTTACTCATACAATCATTCATTTTAAGGCTGAGTAGGTTCTTAGGGAGACATAATTTTCTAGGTACTAGGATCATTAATTTACAGAGTTAAAATTGTGACATGCCCTTCAAGACGCACTACGTGCTCCAAGGGTGCCACTCTCCTGCATTCATGTTTATTTTATGTGACGTGCCCTTCAATATGCACTATGTGCTCTAAGGGTGCCACTTGCATTTTGACAAGGTGAAGTCCCTATGACTTTCATTTGCTAGTATTATCTCATAAATCGTTCATGTGACTGAAGATCTTGATTGAGGAAAAAGAGAGGGTTTTCCCCTCTCCTAAGCAAAAACATGCATTTTTAGGAGAAATGAAATTTTTATTTACTCATTGAAAATGTGCATGCATTTTGGTCCTTGGAGATGTTATATTTTTCTTTACTAATCTAAAACATGCAATCATTTTGGATTAAATATATTTTTAAAATGCACTAGCCCTTAAATGAATTACATTTTCTAAAAAAATAATTTTCAACAAGAATTTAATAATAATGATTTATTATTTCAAAATTATATAAAAAATAAAACATTGACTAGAATTAGTTACATGTTTGTGTTTGTGATGAAAATCCATATAATTAATTTTACTTGTAAATGGCAATGTGACAAAGAATTTTTAAAAAACTAATAAAAGTGCTTATAAAATAATTATACAAAATTGTACATTGCAATCTAACAAAGAAACAAAAATTGTTTATGTTTATGATGAAAATCCATACAATTAATGTATTAAAATAAAATAAATTGTTGATATTTATGATGAAAAACCACACTGAAGCGATGATAAGGATTTAGTAGAAAACACTTTCTATGAAAAACAAAATAGTTGATTTATTTGACCTTTATATCTGGTCTAGGTTGACTAAAAAAATATATGGATTAAAATACAAACTTTCCTCTATTTGACATCTACGAAGCCATATCCATATATTTTCACTTAGATTATAAGGCGAAACCCTAAAAAAAAAATTGAGGATCACGAACATGGAAACACATACAAAGACCATAAAAAAGGTGATAAAATTAAATTGATCTAAGAATGACTATGGAAAGGAAAGAAGGTCTCGGTTCAATAGTAAGTGGATTTTGTGTGATCTAAGAATGACTATGGAAAGGAAAGAAGGTCTTGGTTCAATAGTAAGTGGATTTTGTGTGAATATATCTCATACTCTATAGTGGTCTTTGAAAAGGATATTTTTATCTTTTGTATGATATTGGTGGTTTTTCAGTTTTGCTTGAGTAAATTTGGAAAAACACTTATATAAAGCCTTGGTTATTATAAGCTGGTGTTTTTTTATGTTTCTTCTAATGACAAAGATGTAGAGTGCTATGTTTGAAATTGAGAAATTAAATGGCAAGAACAATTTTGAGATCTGGAAGGTTAAGATGCATGATCTGCTCATGCAACAAGGCATGGTGAAGGCGTTTTTGGGAAAATAAAAACAACCCCCATCCATAAAAAATGATGACTAGGATGAGATGGATGCGAAAGCACTGAGTGCCATATGCCTGTGTTGGATGACGATGTACTACTCAACATTGTTACAGAGAAGACAACAATTGGTTTGAGTTAAATGCTGGAAAACTGTACAAGACAAAATCCTTGACAAACAAGATCTTCCTGAAAAGACAATTGTACAGTTTGCGCATGAAGGAAGGTACGAAAATTGTTGATCATTTAAATACTTTCAATACTCTTCTAGTCCAATTGGATAGCGTGGGATTGAAATTCGAATATGAAGATAAGACAATTACATTATTATGTTTTTTTCCCGCATCATGGGATCACTTTGTTACCTCTATTTGTTTCAGTTCAACAAAAAGTATTGAGTTTAATGATACTGTTGGAGATTTACTGTCTGAGGAAACAAGGAAGAAATACAATCTAGAAACCTCTACATCTGAGGCGATGGTGATCAGAGTTAGACCTAAAGAAAGAGGACACAGTCAGAGGGATTTCTCTGAGTCAAAGTCAAAGGGTAGAAAGAGCAAGCTTAAGTGTTGGTTTTGTGGTGAATCTGGGCACCTAAAAAAGGATTTTTGGAAGCGACAACAAACCTCCAAAGAAGACCCTCCAAAAGAGACGAAGGAAGCAAACACAATTGAAACAGGTTCAGGTATGGTTGATGAAGTTTTATCAATTAGTATTGGTTCACGTCATGATCAACAATAGTTATTAGATTCTTGTGCTTCAAATCACATGTGTCTTCATAGACACTAGTTTATTACTTACCAGTCTATAGATGATGGAGTAGTTTACATGGGAAATGATATTCCATCTAAAGTTGTGGGAATTGGTAGCATTTGAATTAAGATGTTTGATGGAACTTCTAAAATACTAACTGATGTAAGACATGTACCTAATCTTAGGAAGAACCTAATCTTTTTGGTAGTCTTAGACATAGGAGGTTACAAGACTATTGTTCAAGGTGGAGTTATGAAGGTCTATAAAGGAATTCTACTAGTTATGAAAGAAAAGAAGGTTGGTAACCTATTTCTATTAGAAGGGAGGACTAAATCAGATCATGCGACAACGGTATCTGAGAACGACGATGATTTTGTTCGACTGTGGTATCAACGGTTGGGTCATATGAGTGAACAAGGATTAAAGTTATTAACTAATTGCAAGTTACTTCCTAGTCTAAAGTATTTAAAGTTAGATTTGTGCAAGCTCTGTATTTATGGAAAACATAATAGGCAGAGATTTAAAACCAAAAGACACGTCAGTGAAGAAATCCTAGACTATATCCATTCTGATGTTTGGAGACCATCCCCTACTATTTCATATGGAGGATCATCATATTTTTAAATTTTATAGATGATTTCTCTAGGAAGGCGTGGATATATATGTTAAAGAGAAAGGCCAATGTATTTACAGTTTTCAATCAGTTTAGAGCTTTTGTGGAAAAGAGCACTGGTAAATCCATTAAATGTTTAAGAACTGATAATGGTGCTGAATTTATGTCAATGGAGTTTGAGAATTATTGCAAGGAATTTGGGATCGATAGGCATAAAACCACTGCCTATACTCCTCAGCAAAACAAAGTTGTTGAACGCATGAACATGACTCTTCTAGAGAGAGTAATGAGTATGCTTAGTAAAGCCAATTTGCAATAGGAACTATGGGCAAAAGCTGTATATACATCTTTTTATCTAGTGAATTGATCACCATCAACAACAATATAATGAAAAATTCTCAAAGAGGTATGGACAAGTCACCCTTGTAATTATTCTAATCTTGAAGTTTTTTGTTGTGATGCCTATGCTCTAATTCTGAAACATCAACGTTCTAAATTAGATCCAAAATAAAAAAGGCTTATCCTTGTTGGATATGGTGATGGTATTAAGGGGTACATGTTGTGGGATCCTACTTCCCACAAGATCACCATTAATACAGATGTAATATTTGATGAATCATCTCTCATCAAATCAAATGTAGATGTTCAAATGAAACAAGAAGAAGCACCAACGTATCAACAAATTTAGTTAGAAACAAATGAAAGTGAACATGAACAAGTTTCAGAAGATGTTCATGAAGAGTCTCCTGCAGCAGAGGAAGACATGGTTGATGATGATAGTCAAAAGATTTTGGATGAGCCACAAACTTCCCTAAGGAGGTCTACACGGGTCAGAAATCCTCCAAGAAGGTATGATGATTTTGTTTCATCAGTTTCTTTAAGTACTAATGCTGATGAACCTTCGTGCTATCAGGAAGCTATGAAGGGTTCTAACAGTGATAAATGGGATGAAGCGATGAAATATGAAATGAAGGCATTAGATAGGAATACTACATGAGACCTGGTAGAACTTCCAAGAGACATAAAAACTATAGGTTGCAAGTGGGTCTACAAGCTGAAGAAGGGTGTTAATGATAAGGTGGATAGGTACAAGGGAAGGTTGGTTGGGAAAGGATATTCTTAAAAAGAAGGTATTGACTTTCATGATATTTTTTCACTAGTTGTAAAGACTATTTCAATTCGAATTATGTTAGCATTAGTTGCATTGCTTGATTTGGAGTTGGAGCAACTAGATGTTAAGACTTCTTTTTTACATGGAAATTTGGATGAGGAAATTTACATGGAACAACCTGAATGGTTCGTTCAAAATCGCAGCAAGAAATTTGTTTGCAGGCTCAAGAAATCAGTGTATGGTCTAAGGCAATTGCCCAGACAATGGTATAAGAAATTTGACTCTTTCATGGTGAGACAGAAGCATACAAGGAGTGAGTATGATCATTGTGTCTACTTTAAGAAATTGAATAATCGCATATTCATTATCTTAGTATTGTATGTTGATGATATGCTTTTAGCAAGAAAAATCATAACTAATATCAACAGGTTAAAGGATCAGATGGCTAGGACGTTTGATATGAAAGATCTAGGAGTAGCTAGGCAGATTTTGGGCATGGAGATATTCAGAGACATGAAGTGTGGTAAGATTTGGTTGTCACAACAGGTTATAGAAGTATGTTCAGAAGTTACTTTTGAGGTTTTGTATGAACGATGTGAAACCGGTTTCAGTCCCTTTGGCTTCCCATTTTAAGCTTTCTTCAAGTTTATGTCCTAGTACAAAAGAAAAAAAGGAATATATGTCTCGAATACCATATGCTAATGGAGTAGGAAGTTTAATATATGCGATGGTTAGTACACAGCCAAACATTTCACATGCAGTTGGGGTTGTCAGCAGGTATATGGAAAATCCAGGTAAAGAGCACTGAGCAGCAGGGAAATGGGTGCTTCGGTATCGAAGGGGCACAAGTGATTATTGTATCACCTATAACAGTGGTCATGAGTTAGTCTGTGGATATGTTTATTCTGATTTTGCAGGTGATCTGGACAAGAGAAGGTCGAATTCAGAGTATGTATTTACTCTTGCAGGTGGAGCTATTAGTTGGATGTCAAATTACATAACATTGTCGCTTTATCCACTACAGAAGCAGAATATATAGTTGTTTCACATGCTTGTAAAGAGGTAGTTTGGTTGAAAGGTTTGTTTGGTGAGTTTGGAAGAATGCAAGACAAGGTAAAGTTACTTTGTGATAGTCAAAGTGATATTGACTTGGCTAAGAATCCAGCCTACCACAATAACACAAAACATATACCTATCAAGTACCATTTTGTAAAACATATTATTGATGAAGGTGGAGTCTCTCTTGAGAAAGTGCATACAAAAGAGAACTGTCTAGACATGTTCACAAAACTAGTACTGTTAGAGAATATCCAATGGTGCTTGGCTTCTCTTGGCTTGTAGAAAAAATGATAAACAAAAGAAGGAGCAAGGTATCAAGTTAATTATTGTCAAGGTGGAAATTGTTGGAAACGGTGACAACAAATTCTTCAATGAATAGGATTTCAGATCCTATAATCCATCGTTGGTTGTAACCAATACGACGAAGTTAGAATATGGATGAGATTACACTTAATAATCAGTTTCTAATGTACATTTCTATAAATTGATGTATGCCCGTAGAGGCTATGGTGAGTGAGATGAGTGTGAGCCTATTGTAATTTCTTTGATCTGAATAATAAGACAATCGGTACCTATGCTTGGTGGATGTATCCCAACATTTAGGTGAACCACGTAAATTTTTGTGTTTCTTGTCTTCATTCTCATTGATTGTCTTATATGATATTTGTGTTTATGCATTTGCGAATACAACATTTATCATATAGTGAACTCAACGTTTCCTTCTTTTTTCTTTGGAAAAATATTTCTAGCAAGCATAGGGGACTCTTTTACTTAGTAGTATACCACAAGATAAACCTTGTTTATTTTCTCAATATGAATATATTACAAAGGGGAAACACTCACATGCGAAAAATTCAACATAAAGTTTCTTCTTTTAAGACAGGCAAGGAATTAAGACTCATTATTAGTCTCCACCTCTACAACGTATGTTACAGGGATGAAAAACAAATGGTAAAGTGAAAAAAATACTAAGAAAAATGTGGAATAGAACCACAAGAAACTTACGTGACACGTGGTGTAAAAATTAGTAAAGACAACTTACCGCAAAGAATTTTGGGGTGGGCCTAATAGTAATTCATCCATTATTATAAAACATATTGCAATCTAACACGGAGAAACTTTTAATGCCATTGGACATAGGCCAATGGGTGTCACTATTTGTCATAATTTCGTTTGTTAAGAATATTGTATCATGCCTTTGTTCCCATGGGTTATGGTTTCATAAATAAAACTACTGAAAATTACAGATTATTAAAAATTCCTATTTCTGCAAATGTTTTTCTGACAATTCATTTGAGTATGCTTTGTATCTAGTAGTTAATACCTTCTGGATCCAATTATGCTTTAGATAAAACTCTCAAGACATGAATCCGCATCCCCAGAAACATTTTCAAGTTTTTTCATTTGTTTATTTTCATGGAAATTTTTGTTTTATTGTCTAACCAAGCCACTGTTGACACTCCTAAATGTATTGATCTCATTGTGACAATCGATCTCTTTGTTTTGACTCGGGAAAACTCTTCAAAAACCAGGAAAGTATGGAGATATTAAAATACACATAATTGTTGCAAATGGAGATATTAAAATACACATAATTGTTGCAAGTAGGATTACATTTTAAGTTTACACAAATTGGTTTAGCAATAATTGTTGGGTAATCTCATCTGAAGTCACGTGAGAAAACATTGTTTGTTTGTTGCACAATCATTTTGGTGGTTGCAGTTTCTCTAATTAATGAATGTCTAGGAATTTGATTTTAGTATCTTGTTTGTAGAGAATGGTTATGAGGTAAATTCACAAGCATAGTAATACTCAACAAATTGAAGTTCAAGAAACTTTTATTGTGGAATCACTCAGGAAAACCCAATTCATTTAATATAACAATATAATCTATGAAAAAATTATTTTATTGCAACTTGGGTTATAAGCCATAAAGAGAGATTATGCTCTTCTATTTTATCTTCATTGGCCCTTGCAAACTAGGGCTATAAGTTGCAAAGAGAGATTGTCCTCTTCTATTTTATTTGCAGTGCATCGTCCATTAAATTCAAACTTGGTTGGCCCTTGCAAGGTGTGTTTTAAATAGATAGGAATCAATATTTTAACAATGTGATCCCTTCTCCAATTACAAGTAGTATGTATTCAAGTTGACACACCTATAATTTAGGGTTTCTTGTAGGATAAGCATTTCTAGAAATGAGATGTATAAAACCTATTATACAAATCTAATAAATCAATTAAATTTTTTCAAAAGATGAAGAGATGACATATTTACACTGTTAGTACTTACCACTGTCAAGATTAATGATGAAGCCATGTGGTCCCTCTCTGGATTGTCTTTGTTATATATGTGGTGTCCACAATTACAGGCTATTAATATAGTTGTATATTCTCATGGTGTGATTTTTTTCTAGGTAAACATGCTTAGTCTTACTCTATTCTTACTCTTACATGCTCACGGAAACTTAAAACAAATATTTTCTCATGCTCATTTCTAATGATTGAAAGATATGGTCCAAGGAAAGACTTAAATTCATAGCATGGGAGAAATGTCTTCAAGGTGCCAAAGTGATAAGAAAGAATGAATGCATAGCATGGGAGAAATCCATGCAAGGTGACAAAGTGATGAGAAAGATTTTGTCAAAATAAGTTTTGAAATTAAATATAATCAGATGAGGCTCTAGGCTTGCATTAACTTCTACACCATATTTGTTTGTATTGAGTAATGAAAGTTTATTTATTTCTTTTCTAGAGTTAAATTTGAATTTTAAAGTTCTTTGATTGTCCTACACTAAGATTCTGGAAAATTAGACTTTACTTTGATGCTAAATGCATGGGTTGGTTAAAAATCATCAGGTTAGCAATAATTGTAGGGTAATCTTCTCTGAAGTCACATAAGCAAACATTGTCTGCTGATAATTGAGATAACATTTTTAAGTTTGATTTTATCATTCTACTTACACGAAAGGAAGGTGTTGATGTGACAAGTATTGTACCAATTATAATTGTATGGCGAGCTGCACAATCATTTTGGTGGTTACAGTTTGTCTAGGTAATGGCTACAAATTTTCTTTTAGTATCATGTTTGCAAAGAATGGTTATGACGCAAATTTACAATCATAGTAATACTCAACATTGTGAAGGTCAAGGAATTTTTATTGTGGAATCACTCACACAAACCTAGTTAATTTAATATATTAATATAATCTACTCATCTTGCTTTTATTGCAACTTCAGATATAATATGAAAAGAGAGATTACACTCTTCTATTTTATTTGCATGCATCTTTAGATAAATTCAAACTTGGTTGGCCCTTTCGAACTAGGGCTATAAGATGCAAAGAGAGATTATCCTTGTCTATTTTATTTGCATTGCATTGTTAGATAAATTCAAACTTGGTTGGCCCTTGCAAATTGTGTTTTGAATAGATATGAATCAATATTTTAACAATGTGATCCATTCTCTAGTTACAAGTAGTATGTATTCAGGTTGACACGCATAGAATTTAGGACAAGCATTTCTTGAAATGAGATGTATAAACCCTATTAATGCAAATTTAATAAATCAATTCAATTTCTTAAAAAGATGAAGAGATGTCATCTTTTCATTGGAAGGTGAATGGTTTCTATCAATGAAATGTACAAAAGGTATAAAATAATAGTTATGGATCCAAAAAATTTCCATTAGTAAGAGTAACAGTCAAGCCTTTTGTGCACCCTCTAGCTTGTGTTTGTTATATATGTTGTAACACCCCAGGCTTTGAACCCCCTTTTTAAATAAGGTTTTGTTACAATGTTGAGAGGCCTCAGTGCCCAAACAATTATTAATGGGCCAGTATGCCAAAGAAATGTAATGTTTTGATCATTATTAATAATAAACACATATTTGGATACTAAATAGAAAATGACTAGAGTTATAGGGGGCTATGATTCCACAAGAGAGGGGGCTTGAGGGTCTAAGTGTTATTCCTATTATAGTTACCCTTTTTTTCTAAGGGGGGGGGATCAGTTACGTGAGCTTCTTGGGGAAGGCCAAGAGGTTCTTTATTCCCCACAAAGTTATGTAAACCCACCTCTGGTCTGATGGGGGGGTTCGACTGATGGCTTGTTCATTGATTTCATGTACGTTCATTCATTTCCCTCACACACTTTCATGCACCCTCTTACCCATTCATGGATCCATCCTCATCTGTGTCTTATATTGGGAAGGAGAAGTGAATTGGTGAATAATTAGCCACATAATAGTTTGTTGTAATGGTCGTTGGTCCAATCCAGTCATGACTTGAGGATTGCATGTCTGAGATGCGTTGGTTTGTGCCCTGTTTTTCTCACAACTACGAGTCATGAGAGTTCCAACATTGAGATTCTGGACTAGTTGTGTTGGAGGCCCAGAAATAAAGGAGAAGGATTTTCTGAGGGACTGCATGGAAGAGAAGGGTGGAGATCCATTCTCTTGGGTGGTATAGGCTGGGTAGAAGAGAGTTGGGTACTTGGATTGTTGTGGGTGTTGGGAAACTTGTGAGAGATTGATAGCTAACTGGTTTGGGAACCCAAGTACACTCTTAAATCATCCTTGTGGATTCGTATTCCTAGCTCGGGGGTGACACTGCTATTGATATTTGGAGTAGTGGTGTCTACGGTTGGGTGGAACATCCTTGGTCTACAGCCAGTTGGTGTCATCTTTTATAAAGATAAGTTCTTTATGTTATGGTATCATTTACATGTATATGCATGTATTCCCGTTGTATATTTAATTATCGTTTAATTTAATATTTAGACTATGCATGCTTGTTGATTTCTGATGTGCATGTCGTTAAAGTCTTTTCTTTTATGCATCTTTAAATTTTAAAAAGGTATCAGTAAAAGAAGGAATTCCAAGGTCGGGCTTGAAGGTAGCATGCCCCAACTTGTGGGTGGCGGGGGATGTTACAGAATGGTATCAAAGCTTCTAGTTGAAACACCAAGTCGGTATGGATCAGCTCTATTGGTCATGTTGGACACACCTACCACACTCAGAGGGCGGGGGTGAATGAGTGTCAGGATCTTTTCCCCAAAACTTCCCTCTTACAAAAAAACTCCTTAGTTAAAATTCAACATTTGTTCATTACTCATTGTTGTCATTTATAATCAGCTATATGTGAATACATATTAGAAGCATATATCAACAACATATCATCAACAAATCATCTCCACAAGGAACACAAAGAACACAAGATGTATGTACAATTTTTCTTTTTTTTATGGACTTCAATCCAAGGGTTTTTCAACAAAAACTGAATAGAGTACAAATCTACAAGAGAACTAGATCTATATTCAAGACTTAGGTTACATTCTCAGCACCAACTGAGATGAGAAAACAATCCTCAACAGATATCAATATGTCAACATAAACAAGTCCATCAACCATGCACCAACCTGTGCCAAACAACCTGTAATCAACCTGTACCATAAAAAAGTGCATCCAACCATGTACCAAGGATATACTAATAATGTGTCAACTAATAATCAACAATGAATCATCAATATGTACAAACATCACCAACTATACACCTCATGTATGTGCCAACTCATCAACTGCTTGTCTCAACCATGACTAGCCTTGGATTAGTCAACAACCCCAACTTGAAATAATCATACATTTGTACCTATAATGAATAAATATATAAAAATGATACAAAATTTTATTCAGTGTGTTTTATTAAATTCCTCTAAGTTTCATTACTTGGAACCTCTAAGAAAAGGAGTTATAGAAAAAATGGCATACCTTGCTGAATTCTAGCTTATTCTAGAGAGCGACCTTAGAGAGAATGCCCTGCACAGAATCTTTGTTGAATAGATCTGAAACTATTACAAAAAATACTACAGACTGTAATATAACCAACATAATTTGACTCACTGAATTTGGATCTATTATGAAGAAGTTATGATGTTGTTACCTGAAACACCTGTTTTAGACTAGTTTTAGGACTAGCCACAAACCCTATTTTCCATAGAGTGTATCTCCAAAAATACAATGACCCACAAGATGAATTTTTTATCACATATACTTGGATATGTTTCCTCAATGTCATATCAATCCCATGGTCTGAATCATTATATAAAAAAAGTTATAGCGAAAATGGTGAGATGACCTCTAAATAACATACCTTAGAAAGCATCATCAAAAGAATTTATCCTCCCTTCAATTAATGCCCTCTTTTCTTCATATTCCTTATGAAATTTGGCTTAAATATCCTTGGTTACCTCAATCACCTATATATCTTCAATATTCTCATGTGTTCCACACCAAAAATGCTCAAGAAACTCTCACAAGAAGCTCTCGATCAATACTCCAAAAGATATTCTCACAAGAAGCTCTCCATTGATCCACAAAAAGGATGATCTACAAAAGACCATTGGTATCTTATTTATAATTTCATCCTCTAGGTCACTTAACCCATTTTTAGGCCACTTAACCCATTTCTAAGTCACTTAACCTAGTTTCCTTATTTTAGGGTTAACCACTTTCCATAAATAGAAATTTCTCCAATATTTTATCATTTAAATATTCCTTCTTGATTTTCTGATCTTACTTAATCATTTCTTGATTTTTTTCACTTCTCTTTATTATTTAAATAATCCACCTTGACTTTGTCACCTTACTTTATCATTTAAATAATGATTTCTTCTTTTAGGACACTTAACCCATTTCTAGGCCACTTAACCTATTTTCCTTATTTTTAGGGTTAACCACTTTCCATAAATAAAAGGTTCTCCAATACTTTATCATTTAAAAATTCCTTCTTGATTTTGTCACCTTATTTCATTATTTATTTTTTTTGTCTCTTTATTATTTAAATAATCCACCTTGACTTTGTCACTTTACTTTATCATTTAAATAATGATTTCTTCTTTTAAGTCACTTTGAATTCTTTGACCTTGGGGGCTTCAAGCCTTCATGTGGGGATCCTTCATCTTCATAAGTCCATAAATCTCAAACCATGAGGAGTTATTTGACATTCCACATACCACCTAAAATGGCTGGACAAGCACTATCCATCTAGGATAGTTTCACTAACAATTTCCTTGATCTTCATCTCATTATTCCACATACAAGCATGGGTCCTCCAACCATTCTTCTAGGATAAATCAATCCATAAAGTGTCTTCCTGTGAATTATTTCACCATAAGGGGACCACTTTGGAGTTCATCCAGTTGTGCACCTTATCAATCATGACAAGAAAATAATGATATCAAGGATCCTCCAACCATTCTTCTAGGATAACTCAATCCGCAAAGCGTCTTCCCACGAGGGATTTCACCATAAGGGGACCACTTTGGAGTTCATCCATTTGTGCACCTTATCATTCATGATAAGACAATAATGAGTCATCTATACATTTTTCCAACAATGCATCATATACCAATGAAACCACAACGATCCATCTTCATCATATCAATGACAACTCATTGATCCATCTTCATCTATGCATTCTCCTCAACGAAAATAAATATTATATTACATCAATCATCAATCAATCAATCCTTTGACATCAATCAATCACTTGACATCAATCAATCAAACCATTGGCATCGATGACAACATGATCCAACAATCTCCCCCTTTGGCATTGATGGAAAAACCAACATTGATGTCAACACCAATTACCAATTATTGATGTCAACATGTAGATAAGGCATGATCTACATCAATAGTCAATGTGATTATCTCTCCCCGTGAATAAACATCAATCACATCAATGTGATTAACTCTCCCCCTTTGACATCAATGGAAAAGGGCCATTCTCATCTTGGGGCTGCTCCCCTTGCTTGAACTCTCATTGGGGTTGCTCCCCTTGTCTAAATGCCTTTGATCTTCCTCTGAATAATCTCTCCCCTTTTGAACAAGGGATATCACTCTGAAGTAATTCTCAAGACACATCGAAGATACTCCCCCTGTGACCATTGCTCCCCTTGAAATTATGCTCCTGTGCTCTTTCTTCAAGTATAGGGATCTTTTCTAGGTATGCATCTGATAAATATCTCCTCCTAAAATCATGGGAAAAAGAATGACTCCCCTTATGGGTATGTCTCCCCTATCTTTTCTGCAAGATGAACATTGTTCTAACACATAATGATCTTGGACCTATTCATGCATCAAACTCATGCCATACCAAGCATCATGAAGAAATAGACATGTCAACAATGAAATAAAGAATCATGAGAAAAATATCAAGCATGTACATCCTGTACAAAATGTGTGTTCATCATGCACAACCCCTATGTACATCAACATCATGCAATGTGCCAAAAGATATCATCCATGGAATGTATCAATCATATGCCTTTATCAACATGCCAACATGTGCATCTACCAATATGCCAACTATGTGCATCCACCAATATGCCAACCATGTGCATCTACCAATATGCCAAACAATGTATCATATCACTCATGATATGTCTCCATCATAAACCAAGTGCCACAATTAGGTATCACAAACAAATGCCAATTTTTGTGTTAATCATGTAGTACCAATGGTGTAGTATCATCAAGCATATTCCATCTATGAGTGTACCAAAAATCTACATTACCATGCACCAATACCACAAAATGATGAATCCGATATATGTATGCCAAATCCTCCATAAAACATGTGCCAGTCAAACTGCTAGTAGGTGCCTCTTCCAATGTACTAGAAAAGTACCAAGCATGCATCAACTATAGATCAACAATGGTGTACAACATGATCACCTCATCAACTCACCAACCATATGTACCAA
Source organism: Picea engelmannii (assembly GCA_009831015.1). Classification (NCBI taxonomy): domain Eukaryota; kingdom Viridiplantae; phylum Streptophyta; class Pinopsida; order Pinales; family Pinaceae; genus Picea; species Picea engelmannii. The sequence goes on along the minus strand of ML785752.1, from coordinate 533,506 downwards.
TATGTAGCCCAATCCACATGAAAAATGCATGCACCATGATATCAACATATGCTTCCAATAATACATCATAAGATATATCAATGAAACTCAAATATGTA
>ML785752.1:504718-514939 GCA_009831015.1 Picea engelmannii | reverse complement strand
CACCTGTCTACCTCAAGATAGTATCACATCATGTCATATAATTTAACGCATCATAATGAAGGAAACAATTTATCATCATAATAGTCCAGATCACTTGCAAGCAAGTGTCCTCAAGGAATAAGTTTTGTCAAAGCGCTAGAGCGGGATGTTACAGATTTCTCAGTACTAATGGAATTTGAAGATGTATTCCAAGAAATACCGTAATTTCCACCAAGAAGGGTGATATATTTCTCAATTGATTTAGTGCCAGGAGCTGCCTCGGTGTCAAAAACACCTTACAAAATGAGCACACTAGAGTTAAAAAAAATACAAATGTAGTTGGATGAATTGTTGAAGAAAGGGTACATAGGTCCAAGTGTTTCACCTTTGGGAGAACTAGTACTTTTCATCAAAAAGAAGGATGGAACCTTGAGGCTGTATATTGACTTCCAATAGCTGAACAAGTACACTATAAAGAACAAGTATCCTCTACCTGAAATTGATGACCTCTTTGATCATCTAAGAGGAGAAAAGATATTTTAAAAAATTGACCTGAGGGCAGGATACTATCAGGTAAGAATCAATGAAGAAGACATTCATAAGACAACCTTTCAGACTAGGTATGGGCATTATGAATTTCTGGTGGTGTCATTTGGACTGACCAATGCACCAACTATATTCATGTGCTCAATGAATGACATATTCATAAATTATTTGGACAAGTTTGTCATAGTATTCTTGGATGACATACTTATCTATTCTAGGTATGAAGAGGAGCATGACCATCACTTAAGACTGGTATTGCAAGTACTAAGAGAACATCAGTTGTATGCCAAGTTGAGTAAGTGTTATTTTTTTATCAAAAGTAGATCCATTACTCGAGACACAATATTTCAGAGCAGGGCATAAGAGTAGATCCAGAAAAGATTGAAGCCATTATAGGATGGCCAACACCCAGAAATGTGTCAGACATCATCTCTTTTATGGGATTAGATGGCTAGTATAGAAGGTTCATGTAATGTCCCCACTTTGGGACATTATCACAGGGCAGAGATTTATGATGACCAGAGTAGACAGATGAGTGCTAGAGCGAGTACAGGGGTATTTGAGAGTCATTTTGGGGTCCAACTTGCATTGATGATCATATTCCATCATTATGAGCCATTCCACATAGGTTGGCTTTGGTTTCGTTGCAGTCCGACGATTTCCATGATTTTGACTATTTTGAGCTATAAGTCAATGGAATTCACTGAAGAGGTCATTTTGGGAACATTACTTGGAGGAACCTCTCAGTGTAATAGCTCATTGGAATCGGGAGGAGTAACACTACAGGATGGGATGGCTAGAAGTGACTTTCAGTGGCCAGGGAAGCCACAAGGAAAGATAAGGAGCTTTTCAAAGGTAAAAAGGTTAATTAATTAATTAAAGTGATTTAATTAATTAGTTAAATATTAATAAAATGAAAGTCACTTTGGAGGGATAAGGTGAGCCAAAAAGTATAAAGGAAAGGCAAGGGCCTCTTCTCATTCATCCATGTATGATCTTATTTTGATTTCTGTCTTCTAGCTAGTAAGCCCAATATTGGGGGTTTTGAGGGTTTTGACATAACAAACCCTAGAGGACGATTCAGTGGTGAAATATTCCACCTATATTGTCTCAAGATTGGTCTCGGAGATGAAATACTCTCCCACACCATTCTATTTCTATATCTACTCAATTGCATGAGGATTCTACATCATTTTCATGTGCATATTGAAAGAGGGCATACCAGTTGAGGGATTCTAGCAAGAGGGGCGCACCATCTTTGGAGAGAGATTTGTTGTAGGAGATTGCCAGGGCTGTTGAGGATTATATCACTTGGGTTTTCATTGTAGGGCCTTGGAAATCATATCTAGTGCTTTCTGAGACGGTTTTATGGCTCAGATTATTTCTTGAGTAGTGGGGCGAATTGAAGAAAAGGAGGGCATTTTTGAGATCCAAATCTAGTCTGTTTGGAGGGGTTACACTTCAGATATGACCCTGAGACTTTACCTAGTGACTTGCAGTGTCCCAATATATATTTCTATAGATATTCAGAGCATTTGGAGGCCTCCTTCAGCAAGGTCGAATTATCTAGGGTTTGAGTCATCCAGTGGGGTGCACCATTCAGTGGGGGATTTCAGATCTACAGAGATTGAGAAGGATCTTGGAGATTCGATCACCTGGGTTGTTCTTACCATCACCCGATCTATCAGTTGGCATATCTATTAGGGTGATTGGACAATTTTGGCAGCAGGGCTGAGTTACTGAGGGTTTTAGCCTTCGATTGGAGCATGGCATTCTTCAGCTAGAGAGTTTGGCATTCAGATTTGCTTGTATTGATCTTCATTTCTTATTCATCCTTTGGAGGCATCTTTTGTATTAGTGGGAGCATTTTGTAGCAGATCTTATCTATTGTCTATCTTCTTGGCCATCTGTTGAGCATTCCAGATCGACATCTTCATTGTAGCAGGCTTCTCTATTTTATGAATAAAGAAGAATTGAGATGTTTTGGCTTGTCTTTATTATTGCATATGGTTGAGGTATGTTCCATGGTTATCTCTTTCTATTATTTGTTGCATACACACATATAAACGCATCTAAAAGGTAGATCAACAAAGTGTTTAACGAAATACCTCACTCAGAAAAAGTTTTAAAAAGACACCAAAACAGTGATGATCCTTGCATAATGGCTTGGGATCATTACAGTTCATTGTAGGGTTCTCTAAGATTTCTCATCCCATCACTTCTTTGCAAAAGAAGGGAACTAAATTTGAATGGACACTCAAGTGTGAAAATAATTTTAATCTGTTGAAGGAATTACTTACTAGTGGACCTATGTTAAAGATTGTTGACCCAAATGAAAGTTTTGTGGTATGTACAGATGCATGTAACGAAGGACTTGGGGGAGTCCTCATGAAAAATGGACATGTCATTGGATATGAGTCCAGAAATCTTAATGAACATGAGAGGAAATATGCCACCCACAACTTGGAACTTGTTGACATTGTTCATGCCTTGAGGATATGGAGGCATTATCTCATGGGGAAGAAATTTGAATTAAGGAAAGACCACATTGGCCTGAAGTATCTTTTTGAACAACCGACCTTGAATGCTAGGAAAACAAGATGGATGGAATTTAAGTGAATATGAGTTTGATATCAAGCATATCAAGGGAAAGGAGAATAAATTTGTCGATGCACTTAATATAAGAGTGCATATCATGCATGCTACTAATGTCAATATGCATCAGTCCGACTTGAAAAGAAGAATTTTAGATGGTCTTGTTACAAACTAGAATTACCTACAGTTAAAGGTAAACTTATAGCAAGGAGATGTACAATAGAAAATAAAAGAGTATGAGATAAAGGAAGACAAATTAGTCATGCATAAAAATAGAATCTATGTTCCTAATTCTGGAGAACTGAGGAATTTGGTACTGAAGAAAATGCATGATGTTCCTTATGTTGGACATCCAGATTACAAGAAAAAAATTACAATAGTAAGAAGCCATTTCTTTTGGCTAGGAATGAAGAAGGATGCTTTTTATTACATCGCTCGATGTATGGAATGTCAGAAGGTGAAGGTTGAGCATAGGCACCCAACGAGTTTGCTGCAACCATTGCCAATCCCATAGAAGAAATGGGAAGTGATCACCATGGATTTCATCACAGGATTACCCAGAATGAATAAGAAACATGATTCAATCATGGTGGTGGTTGACAAATTAACAAAGGATTCTCATTTTCTGCCTGTGAAGACAACACATACAACAACTAATATTGCAGAAATTTTCATGAAGGAAATTGATAGGTTGCATGGGATACCTAGGACAATTGTCTTGGATAGATATACAAAGTTTACCTCTAATATTTGGAGGGGATTATTTAAAGGATTTGGCACAAATATAAACTTTATCACAACATATCATCCCCAGACAGATGGGAAAATAGAGAGGTTCAATCGAATAATTGAAGACATGCTGAGAATGTATGTAATGGATAAGCCATCTAAGTGGGAATATCACTGACACTTGATTGATTTTGCATATAATAATGGGTATCAATATTGATTGAGAATGATTCCATTTGAAGCCTTGTATGGTAGGAAATGTGATACTCCAGTAAAGTGTGACAACCCAACATATAGAGTGGTACTTGGGTTGAAGTTGCTCAAGGATATGGAAGATTGGGTGGTCAAGATCAAGTAGAATTTAAAGGCAGCTCAAGATAGACAGAAATTTTATGCAGACAAGAATAAGACAACTAGAGAATTTAAAGTAGGGAAGCATGTACTTTTGAAAGTGAAGCCCAAGAAAATCTCTTTGAAATTGGGTAGTTGTACAAAGCTGGTAGCCAAATTGTGTGGTCCATTTGAAATATTGGACATAATAGGGTCAGTTGCATACATGCTTGCGTTACCCGCTTCCATGAATGTGCATAATGTATTTCATGTCTCTTTACTTAAGAAATATGTGCATGATCCTAACCATGTTATTGATTGGCGTTTGATTCATCTAGAGATAAAGGGATATTTTTAGGTTCAGCCAATGCGGGTATTGGACAGAAAAGTCAAAATGCTCTGAAATCGAGTTATAGAGCTGGTAAAAGTTCAGTGGGCCTGCTATGGTCCTGAAGATGCTACCTGGGAACATGAAGATGCCATACGGGTAGAGTACCCATAGCTTTTTGAATAAATTTGATATTTTGATCTCTATTTTGTATATGCACTAAGGACAATGCCAAAATAAGGGGGAGGGGGTGTAACACCCTAGGTTTTAAACCCTCATTTTAAATAATGTATTGTTACAATGCTGAGAGGTGTGAGTGCCCAAACAATTATTTACAAGCCAGTGTGCCTAAGAAATGTAATGTTTTGATCATTTAATAACAAACATATTGTTGGTTGCTAGACGGATAAGGACTAGAGTTATAGGGGGCTATGATTCCACAAGAGAGGGGGCTTGAGGGGATAAGTGTTTATTCCTATTATAATTACCCTTTTTTTCTAAGGGAGGGGGATCGATTATGTGATCTTCTTGGGGAAGGCCAGGAGGTTCTCGATTCCCCACGAAGTTACTTAAATCTGCCTCTGGTCTAATGGGGGGTTCGACATATGGCTTGTTCATTGATTTCTTGTATGTTCATTCATTTCCTTCACACACTTTCATGCACCCTATTACCCATTCCTGGATCCATCCTCATCTGTGTCTTATCTTGGGAAGGGGAATTGAATTGCTGACTAATTAGCCACATGATATATAGTTGTAGTGGTCACTGGTGAAATCTAGTTGTGACTTGAGGCTTGCATGGCTGAGATGCGTTGGCTTGTGCCTTGTTTTTCTCACAACTACAAGTCCTAAGAGTTCCAACATTGAGATTCTGGACTAGTTGTGCTAGAGGCCCATAAATAAAGGAGAAGGACTGCCTGAGGGACTGCGTGGCAGAGAAGGGTGGAGGTCCATTCTCTTGGGTGGTACAGGATGGGTAGAAGAGAGTTGGGTACTTGGATTGTTGTGGGTGTTGGGAAACCTGTGAAAGATTGAGAGATGACTAGTTTGGGAACCCAAGTACACTTTGGAACCATCCTTGTGGAATCATAACCTTGCCTCGGGGGTGACATTTCTGTTGAGATTTGGAGCAATGGTGTCTACAGTTAGGTGGAAAGTCCTTGGTCCGCAACCAGTTGGTTTCATCTTTCATAAAGATAATTTCTATATGTTATGGTATCATTTACATGTATATGAATGTATTTCCATTGTATATTTAATTATTGTTTAATTGAATCTTTAGACTATACATACTTGTTGATTTTTGTTGTGCATGTCGTTAAGGTCTTTTATTTTGTGCATCCTTAAATTTTAAAAAGGTATCGGTAAAAGAAAGAAGTACAAGGGAGGGCTTGATGGTAGCATGCCCGACTTGTGGGTGGTTGGGGATGTTACATATGTGGTGTCCACAATTATAAGATATTAATAAAGTTTCATATTCTTATGGTGCGATTTTGTTCTAGGTAAACATCCTTAGTATTACTCTATTCTTACTCTTACATTCTCACAGAAACTTAAAACAATGTTTTCCTCATGGTCATATCCAATGATTGAAACATATGGTCTAAGGAAATACTTGAATTCATAAAAAGGGAGAAATATTTGCAAGGTGGAAAGTGATGAGAAAGACTAAATGCATAGTATGGGAGAAATATATGCAAAGTGCCAGAGTGATGAGAAATATTTTGTCAAAAGAAGTTTTGAAATTAGATATAATCAAATGAGGCTCTAGGCTTGCATTAACTTCATCATCATATTTATTTGTTTGTATTTATTAATGAAAGTTTATTTATTTATTTTTGTGGATTTAAATATGAATTTTGAAGTGCATTCATTGACCTAGAGTGAGATTTTTATTTTCAAACCTTCTATTGATTCTTTAAATGATGAGTTCTAGAAAATTAGACCCTACTTTGATGCTAAATGTAGGGGGTTGGTTACATAATCTCAATAAACTATTCAAATGAAATCTATATAACATTTTTGTTATATAAATTTGAACACTACCTTCCCGTAACTCTTAGAGTGCAGAGGCCTTCTACAATATTATTATTCTCTAATGGGATAGAATATTATTATTCTCTTTCAAGAAGAGCCATAAAACTTCACTTTTTTAGAATCTTTTGCAACTTTTCATTTAAAAGACCATATCTGGTCAATGAGTAAGATTTAAAGTTAATACAATTTACAATTTTAATGGTTGATGGATAGGGTATGGAATATAAATTCACAATGGTAAAGGGGATTTGCAAAGTAAGAAACCAATTTGAAAGTAATCCTTCCATGAAGACTAACATGGAAGAATACAAGAAAATATAGTCCAATATTATTATGAGTGAAGTGGCTCAACAAGTAAGAAAATGCAATGTTTAAGAAGGTATTTTGCAAACATTAGATACTTATGCAACATCAGTGGAGGATGCATTGCCACATTTTTTATGAAAAAACAAAATTTTCATTGACATGAAATAAATCCATGGCCTTAAGATGCAGAATATCAATATTATTGAGATGTGGTTTAAAATATGCAAAAAAGATAAATAATATTAAAATTGAACCGAATTGTCTCTTCATTGGGATTTTATATGAAACTGGACAAGTTTTTCTTGTTAAGAGTAAATATGTTTTTTTTTTTCTAACTTACTAATTTTGGCTATTCCTCAGGGATTTTACAAAATACATAATTGTTACCAGTAGAATTACATTTTGATTTTACAAACATTGGGTTAGCAATAAATGTAGGGTAATCTTGTTTGAATACATGTGAGAAAACATTGTTTGTTTAGAATTGAGATAACATTTTTAATTTTGATTTTAGCATTGTAGTATGTACTCAAGTTGCCACACGTAGAATTTGGGGTTTCTTGTATGACAATAATTTCTCAATGAGATGTATAAATAGTATTAATAAAAATCTAATAAATCAATTCAATTTCTTCCAAAGATAAAGAGATGGCAATTTTTCCACTCGAAGGTCAATGGTTTCTATCAATGAAATGTGTAAAAGGTATAAAATTGTTGATTAAGGTTGGTTGTAATTGATGTCAACCCTTGAAGAAGGCCCAATACCACAAAGGTTTGGGTAATGGACCCAAGTTTGTTTGATGTAAATATGAATCATTATTGTCTTTTCATGGTTGATAAGAAGTACAAATGGATGAATTCCAAAGTGGTCCCCTTATGGTGAAAGCCCTCATGGGAAGATGCTTTGCGGATTGAGTTATCCTAAGAAGTATGGTTAGAGAACCCATGATTAATTGTGGAATAATGAGATGAAGGTAAATGAATTTGTTAGTGAAACTATCCTATATGGATATTTCTTGTCATGCCATTTCCGGTGGTATGTGGAATGTCACATAACTCCTCACGGTTAGAGAGTTATGGCCATGAGAAGTTGGAGAACCCAGGTTTGGGTAATGGACCCAAGTTTGTTTGATGGATAATGGTATGAGTTTTGATATATTCAGGTAATACTATTCTATATGGATCGTACATGTCATTCCATTTTTGGTGGTATGTGGAACGTCACATAACTCCACACGGTTTGAGGGTTATGGCCTTACGAAGTTGGAGGACCCTCATATGTCATCTAGAAGCCCCAAAAGGTCAAAGTAGTCAAAGTGGTTTAAGAGATTTTAGAAGGTAAATAATAAAGTGAAGTGACGAGTGTAATATAATTCAAAGTGAATACAAAATAAATTATTTAAATAATAAATTTAATGGATAAACTAGAAGTGGGTTAACCCTAAAATAAGGAAAGTGGGTAAAGTGACCTAGAAGATGTTTTTAAGGAAGCTATTTGGAGAGTATAAATAAGAGGCAAGGTTCTCTCATTTAAGACACACTTGAGCATATTGAATACTTATAGGTGTCTGAGGTAACCAAAGGATATCTAAGCCAAATTTCTAAGGAAAGTGAAGAATAGAAGGCCGAAATTCAAGGAAGAATAAATTCTTTTGATGATGTTTTCTAAGGTATGTTTTTTACAGGTCATCTCACCATTTCCACAATAACCTTTTTTCTAGAATGATTCAGACCATGAAATTTCTATTTCATTGAGGAAACAAATCGAAGTATCTGTGTTAAAAAATTCATCTTGTGGGTCATTGTATTTTTGGAGTTACACTCCATGGAAAATAGGGTTTGTGGCTAGTCCTGAAACTAGTCAAAAACAAGTGTTTTAGGTAAAAACATCATAAATTATTCAGAACATAACCAAATTTAGTAAGACCAGTTTGTAGTATGTTTTGTAATAGTTTCAAATTAATTCAACAAATATTCCATGCATGGCACGCTCTATAAGGTCGCTCTCTAGAATAAGCCAAAATTCAGCAAGGTGTGCCATTTTTGCTATATATCCTTTCATGAGAGGTTCCAAGTAGTGACACCTGGAGGAATTGTATAAAACACATTGAATAAAATTTTGTATCAGTTTCAGATATTTATTCATTACAAGTACAAAGTTATGATTATTTCAAGTTAGGGTTGTTGACTAATCCAAAACTAGTCTTGTGAGACTAAATAAAAGTTTGATGAAAATTCTAGTCTCTTTTTGTCAAATTTAATGAAGGTTTAAAGGTATGTGATCATATACACTAGGTCTATTACAGAGTTACAAATCATATTTTGATGATGAAATTGATGAGGGATTTTGGTTGAGGTACAAGTTGGGTACATGGTTGAGACAAGTAGTTGATGAGTTGGCACAAACATGAGGTGTATAGTTGATGATGTTGGTAGATATTGATGAGTCATAGCTGATGATTACTTGAAACATTATTGGTACATACTTGGTACATGGTTGATTGCATTTTTTTATGGTACAGGTTGATTACAGGTTGTTTGGTACAAGTTGGTGCATGGTTGATGCACTTGTTTATGGTATAGGTGTCAAACAATTGGCTTAGGTTGATGGATAGTTGGTATATATAGTTGGTTTTCATTTATCTCAACTATTGGTGAGTGATATTGTAGATTTATGTCAACCCCTAGTGATTGATGTCAACCGGGAGAAAGTACGGTAAAGAATTCCAGTAGCACAAAGGTTTGGGTAATGGACCCAGGTTTGTTTGATGTAAAGATGACTCATTATTGTCTTGTTGTGTTTGATAATAAGTACAAATGGATGAACTCAAAAGTGGTCCCCTCATGGTGAAATCCCGCACGGGAAGACACTTTGTGGATTGAGTTATCCTAGAAGTATGGTTAGAGAACCCATGCTTATTTTTGGAATAATGAGATGAAGGTCAGTGAGTTTTTTAGTGAAACTATCCTAGATGGATAGTGATTGTCATTCCATTTCTGGTGGTATGTGGAATGTTACATAACTCCTCACAGTTAGAGACTTATGGCCATGAGAAGTTGGAGAACCTAGGTTTGGGTAATGGACCCAAGTTTGTTTGATGGATAACGGTATGAGTTTTGATATGTTTTCAGGTAATATTATTCTATACGTATAGTACATGTCATTTCATTTCTGGTGGTATGTGGAATGTTACATAACTCCTCATGGTTTGAGAGTTATGTCCTTATAAAGTTGGAGGACCCTCATATGTCATCTAGAAGCCCCAAAAGGTCAAAGAAGTCAAAGTGGTTTAAGAGATTTTAAAAGGTAAATAATAAAGTGAAGTGATGAGTGTATTATAATTCAAAGTGAATACAAAATAAATTATTTC
>ML785752.1:486217-504668 GCA_009831015.1 Picea engelmannii | reverse complement strand
AGTGAATACAAAATAAATTATTTCAATAATAAATTTAATGGAGAAATTAGAAGTGGGTTAACCCTAAAATAAGGAAAGTGGGCAAAGTGACCTAGAAGATGTTTTTAAGGAAGCTACTTGGAGAGTATAAATAAGAGGCAATGTTCTCTCATTTAAGACACACTTGAGCATATTGAATATATATAGGTTTTTGAGGTAACCAAAGGGTATATAAGAAGAATTTATGAGGTAAGGTGAAGAAAATAAGGGTGGAATTCAAGGAAGGATAAACATTTTTGATGATGTTTTTTAAGTTATGTTATTTACAGGCCATCTCACCATTTTCGTAATAATTTTTTTTCTAGAATGATTCACACTATAAAATTTATATGCCACTAAGGAAACATATCTAAGTATCTTTGTTCAAATATTTAGCTTGTGGGTGGTTTTATTTTTGGAGTTACACTCTGTGGAAAATAGGGTTTGTGGCTAGTCCTAAAACTAGTCAAACATAGGTGTTTAAGGTAAAAACATCATAACTTCTTCATAACAGATAAAAATTTGGTAAGAAAAATTTTGTTGGTTAGAGTACAGGATGTAGTATGTTGTGTAATATTTTCATATCGATTCAACAAAAATTTTGTGCGGGGCACTCTCTACAAGGTCTCTCTCTAGAATAAGCTGAAATTCAACAAGGTATGCCATTTTTGCTATAACTCCTTTTCTAAGAGGTTCCAAGTAGTGACACCTAGAGGAATTGCATAAAACACATTGAAGAACATTGTGTATTAGTTTCAGAGCTTATTCATTACAGGTACAAAGTTATGATTATTTCAAGTTAGGGTTGTTGACTAATCCAAAATTAGTCTTGTGAGACTAAAGAAAATTTTGATGAAAATGCTAATCTCTTGTTGTTAAAGTTAAGAAAGGTTTGTAGGTATGTGATCATGTACACCAGGCATATTATAGAGTTACAAGTCATATTTGGATGATGAAATTGATGAGAGATTTTGGTTAAGGTACATGTTGGGAGCATGGTTGAGACAAGTAGTTGATGAGTTGGCACATACATGACGTGTATAGTTGATGATCTTGGTACATCTTGATGAGTCATAGTTGATGAGTATTTGATACATGATTGGTACATACTTGGTACATGGTTGGAAGCACTTGTTAGTAGTATTGTTGACACATGGTTTATGGATGATGTAGCATAATTGTATTATTAGAAGCACATATTGATCTTGGTGATGATTATGAGTTGTTGTGTTATGCTTGGTTGATGCACATATTTGAGAATTGTATTGGTGATTGATATTTGTGAGTAGATATGATTTGGTTGATAATATTGATGAGAAAGATTGTTTGGACAAGTTGTAACAGGTTGTTGTGACAAGTTATATGTATAGGTTTGGTGCATGGTTGATGCACTTGTTCATATTACAGGTTGAGGTATAGGTTTGGTGCATGGTTGATGCACCTGCTCATGGTATAGGTTAAGGTATAGGTTGGTGCATGGTTGATGCACTTTTTTATTGGACAAGTTGATTACAGATTTTTTGGTACAGGTTGGTGTGGGTTTGATGCACTTGTTTATGGTACAGGTTGATTACAGGTTGAGGTATAGGTTGATGCATGGTTCAGGTTTATTGGTACAGGTTTACAATAGTATATCTCACAGTGATAGTGTGATAGTGGTTCCATCATTCTACTTCTACTTCAGGGTGGTTGGACAGGGAAAGGACAGGTGGTTGTAGCCACCTTCCGGTTGTAGCCGGAGAACATAGGGGGTTGTAGCCAGAGAATTGGGGAGTTGGAGCTTACCTCAGGTTGTATCCTAAGAAACTAAGGGGTTGGAGCCTCCTTCCAGTTGCAGCTCAAAAACAAAGGAAGTTGGTGATTCCAATGAATGTAATTCTTCAAGACATATAAGAAAAAGAATTCTATGGTTTTCTCCCACTTTGGGTTTCTAGTGTACTGTGTATGTGTATGATGGTTCATTTGTTCATTTCTTGTTTACTCTACAATTATTGGATGATAATGCTACATTGATATAACACTTGGATTATATCGTTAAAAAAGATTAAATTGCCTCATTACTGATTCACCTCCCCTCTTAGTATTCTAACAATAGGTTGGTGCATGGTTGATGCACTTGTTTAAGGTACAGGTTGATTACAGGTTGAGGTATAGGTTCATGCATGGTTTATGTTTATTGGTACATGTTTACAATGATATATTTCATAGTGATAGTGTGACAGTGGTTCAATAATTCTATTTCTACTTCAGGGTAGTTGGACAAGGTAAGGACATGTGGTTGTAGCCACTTTCCGGTTGTATCCGAAGAACATAGGGGGTTGTAGCCTCCTTCTATTTTTAGCTGGAAAACAAAGGAAGTTGGTGCTTCCAATTAATTTAATTCTTCAAAACATATAAGAAAAAGAATTCCATGGTTTTCTCCTGCTTTGGGTTTCCACATAAAACACTGGTGTACTGTGTATGTGTATGATTGTTCATTTGTTCATTTCTTATTTACTCTATAGTTATTGGATGATAATGATACATTGATATGACACTTGGATTATATGGTTAAAAGGGATTAAATTGATCTATTACTAATTCACCCCCCCTCTTTGTAATCCAACAATTGGTATCAGATAAAGTTCCTTCAAAAATCATTTTAACCACTAAAAGGTAGATCATGGAAAGTAACAACTTGTATAAAAATGGAATACCATATTTTGATGGACAAAAGTATGATTTTTGGAGCATAAGGATGAAGACATATATACAAGCAGAGGGATTTCAAGTTTGGCAATCAATTGTAGATAGATACACAACACCAACAGTTCCACCAACAAATGACAAATCAATGAAACTCGGTGAGAATAATTCCAAAGACAAAAATGCACTTTTGAATGGTCTCAGTGATACGGTATTTACCAAAGTTTAACATTGTAAATCCGCTAATGATATTTGGGACAAGCTTTGAAATATTTATGAAGGATATACAAAATTCAAAGAAGCAAATCTTCAAACTTACAGAGGTCAGTTCAAACAAATAAAAATGAAGGAATATGAGAATATCACAACCTACTTCTTATGATTTGATGAAACAGTGAATGCAATCATAGGATTGGGAGAAGAAATCGAAGAATCTATAATTGTTCAAAAGGTACTAAGATCTCTTCCTATGAGATTTAACCCTAAGATATCAGCACTAGAAGAAATATTGGATCTAAACTCAATAAGCATGGATGAGATGCATGGAATATTCACAACATATCAAATGAGAACTGAACAAGAAAATATTGATGTAAAAGAAGCAACCTTCAAAACATCCAAAAGATCAAATCAAAATAAAAAAGAAGAATATAGTAGCAACAGTGACGACTTGGAAGATGATGAAAAAGTGGCCAACTTCGTCGAAATACTGAAGAAGGGAACCGACAATAGGTATATAGGTAAGCTTCCTTTAATTTGTTTTAATTATGATGGTATTGGTCATTTTGCTAACAAATTTCCTCATAAGAAAAAGAGAAATGATGAAGGTTACTCAAAAGGGAAACACACATATAAAGGAAAAGGAACTACAAAGAAAAATTTCAAGAAAATCTTATACACCAAAGAAGACATGTCATCATCAGATGAAGATGAAGTCAAGTGACAGTGAGACAAGAAGATTTCTATTCATGGAAGTAAAACACTTCGACAGAGAAGACTCTGAATAAGAGTATGAAGAAGCCGATGAAGAATGTGAATAAGTTGAATAAGAAATTGAAGAGATAGAAGTTGACTTTCGAGAAGAATTAATCTGTGCCATAGAATTTATCAGAAGAGAAAATAAGAAGAACAAGAAACTACAAGTAGAACTATACAAACAACAAGACACTCAAGAACTAGAACAAATGATCACAAAATTGAAGGTTCAAATAGATTAAGATAAAAGAATTGAAGAATCACTCAAAGAACAACTAGAAGAAAGGGACAGGATCATTGAAAACTTGGAAGCAAAGATTGTCACATTAAGAAAGGATATTCAAAAGAAAAATATGAAGAATACCTCAAAATTTTTGGATGACATTATCAGTAGTTAGAGAAATTCCCTAGATCACGAAACCAACCAACATTTTATGCAAGCATTGTCAACAAGAAAAGAAAACAAATACCATATTCAAATCAAAGGAATATTCAACGACAAGACCACTGGAAATTGTGCATACTGATCTAGTTGGACCAACTAAAACAAAGGGATTAAAAGGTGAGAAAAACTTTATGTTATTAGTTGATGATTATGCAAGAATGACTGCAGTTTGCTTTCTCAAGAATAAGTCAGAAGCTTTTGAAAACTTCAAGATCTACAAGGAAATGGTTGAAAATGAAATGGATTCAAAAGTCAAATGCTTGACATCTAATAATGGAGGATATTTCATCTAAAATGAATTTATGGACTACTACAACAATAAATGAATAAAAAGACAATTCTTTGTTGCTAGGACACCTCAACAGAATGAAGTTGTTGAAAGAAAGAACATGATAGTACAGGAAATGGCTCGAACAATGCTAATAGATTCAAAATTGACAGATATTTTTTGGACACAAGTAGTGCATACAACAGTTCATATTCAAAACAAAGTAATGCTCAGAAACAACACTGACAAAACCCCTTATGAACTATGGAAAGGAAGACCGGAAAATGTAAAGCACTTTAGATTTTTTGGAAGAAAATGCTATATCAAAAGAGAAGATGGTGGAATGAGAAAGTTTGACTCTCACATGGACAATGGAGTACTTGTCAGTTACTCAAGTACAAGGAAATCATACAAGTGTTACAATCTAATATTAAAAAAAGTTGTGGAAAGAATCAACATGACAATTGATGAAACAAGCAGACCAAAATCAAAGGAAGAAGAAAATAAATAAATAAAAAAACCCTTAGAAGAAGAAGTAGAAGATTAAAAAGAAGTAGAAGAGGAAGATGAAGAGAATCTGACAAAAGAAGAAGAGAAATTTTAAGAAGTGTCTCCAAAGACACCTAGCAGATGAGTACAGAGGAATCATGTAACGTACCTGGCCACCCATGGTCAGGCCATGCTATGCTAGAGAACTTTTACTGTTCTCTCTGTGGAACATACTGTAACATACCCAACAATCAACTGAGTTGTGCGAGATAAATTTTTCTTTGAAGGTCCACATGAAATTAAACATATACATACAACACTCTTGTGAAATATTTACATATAAAACATAAACAAACAATTACATTATGTAAATATATTATTTCATATTGAAATAACAATAAACACAGACATGCAACATATACAGGAAATACCCATAACCATACAGATAATTATAATCATGCATAGGAGATAACCAATAAAATAAGCACATAAATAACAATGTAGCATGTAAATTTATCACACAATTGGTACTTATCTTGGGAAGAATGTCACCAACTATGTGTAGACCATCAACGAACCTCCCAAACTTAGACCACACTGTTCATCACTCTCAACAGTGAGTCACCCCCAAGACGAGATTGAACTCCACCCAGGTAAAGGGATTCCTACCTGGCTAAAGGCACATAAACAATAGGAAACACTATGTCATAGTGCTCACTCAACTAGCATCCTAGAGTCCCTCATTCCCCACATGCCTATCCTACCCAAGGAAGTGTGCCCCTTCTCTTCTCAACAGTCCTTCGGCTACCCCACTTCCCTTCTAGGGCTTCAACAACAGGCTAGACAGGAAGTCTCGGAGCACTGTAGTTGCAGTTTAGCACCTTTGAGAAATCAATCCCCAACAATTCTCTCACTCAGAGAATTTCTCACAGGCCTGACAACCTGCTTCAATATCCCACGGGCCTGAAAACTCGCTTCTTCAATCCGGCTCCCAAGATAACCAGGCACACCAACAGGAAATGGCTATGGAAACATGATCAAGTACAGTGATAGGAAAATACGAGGATAGTTCAAGGAATGTGTGAATGCTCCTGGAATAATGGTTCAAAGATCTCGAATGATGGTAAAAATCATGGAGAATATGATCGTAAGAATGATGGGAACCCCGCCAAATGAACTAAGTCTCAACAATATGTATGGATGTCCCCAACTTGACACTTGTCATGATGGAAACTACTTTGGTCCACTTGTCCCCAACTTTAGGACTTAGGATAAAATAATTAACCATACTTTATGTTTTAAGAAATATTAATATAATAATCCTTTTTGGCTTAATCTCTCTAGCTTAGCCCTTTCCCTTAAATTTTGGCCCTCCCTTTCCCTAACTGGTGGAGTTCATTCCCCCATCTCTTTTATCATGGTCGGTCTACATGCGGCGATGCATTTTATATTAATCATGAGACATATACAAAATAGGCGCACTGGCATTTAACATCTAGGTGCTCTGGCCTAATTCCAAAACACAAGCATCCTAGCTTATAATAACTGGCTCACCAACCTATAACACATATCATATACATAGAGGCTCGCTAACCTCAATATTGTGCACACTTTAGTTACTGTGCCCAGTATCTGGAAATGTGCACACTACATCATTTAACTGTGTAGTGCATGCATAGACTATGCCATGAAAGATGCATTACAAAATGATGTAAAAAAATCTCACCAGCTTAAGTACACTTGCATTACATTTACAATTGGGTTTGGTCGAGGGATATTACAATCCCCTCCCCTTATTTATGCACTATCCTCAGTGCATCATGTATCCATATACAACAAAATTTTCAAAAATCCTCAAAAAGATGAAGGTATTATATCCGCATTGCATCCTCATGCTCCCAAGTAGCATCTTCAGGACCCTATGAGGTCCACTGGACCATTACAATACCTATGGTTCGATTCCGGAGCTATTTGATTTCCTAGTCCAGAATGCGTACCGGATGCACTTGGAAAGTGCCTTCTTGATCCACTTGAATCACATTCCAATCAATAACATGATTAGTGTAATATACCTCAAAAACTATCTGAAAAAAAAAATGTTTGTATAAGTATCCTTGAAAAGTTCAAGATTCAAGAAAGTAATCTTTTTGTTATACAGCTTGAGTCTGAAAGTTTGCAAGAGTCCTTACTGTCATTGACTGCCATTATCATTCAACTTAAAGTTTTCTGATCGACGATACATGTTTACTCCTCATTCAATGTTTATTTCAATTCCTGTAATTATAATTACTTTCCTATCAGTTTGTACCTATGACCATTACCACAGTCTTAACAACACAAACAAATCTGGGACTTTATGGCCAAATCCTTCTGCATTAGACCCTACAAATAACCCATTACCATATGTTTACAATACAAAAGACTTTGGGGGTTGATGGCCTAGGCCTCATGCATTAGTCCATACACATAATCAAGCGATGAAAATGACCAAACAAACTTAGGTAAAAGTAGGGTATTAGTTTATACTCCTCTATGAAAAGTTTAAATATAAATAGACTCCTATAGTTTTCATTTTTAAAATATCTGGATACAAGATAGTGGTTAGGTAAGGCCTTCTGGTTAAACTCAGAGTATGAATATTTCATTATCCTCTGATCATAATCAAATTCACTTGCACCATTGAATTACATGCACTAGGTCTCACACTTATTCCATATGCCCACGAGCTATGACCACGGGCCAAATCAAAATGTATTTCATATTTCAACATTTTGACATTTTGGCAAGTCACAATGCCTGAAATGGATCTAGATCAATGGTCCACAAAAATTCATAATATGATCCTTTCTTTTCTTAATCGAACGACTGATGGGATTTCAGAGTTTTTCCTTTCGGGCTTTCGAGACTCACAATAGTCCCTTTCAGAATTTCTGAGTCCTTAACATGCTTTGATCTTTTTCATTTCATGACTTCATCATTCTTTTCATGAGCATAATTCACACCTCCAACTCCCGGTATATGAAACTCCGACATGAAGATTAAGTCGTGGTTTTGGTACCATTGATTAAGGGTAACCCATTTTGTGATGGGAAATTTTATCGTTGGAAGTAAAACACCATATGGGATGCTCATTTATTTCAATTTCAAACAAGATATGTAATACTATTTTTAAAAGAATTACAAGGTTTCCCTTCTACCTACTTTTAATGGCATACTAGTTATTTTACTGGTTTAATATACTAGCGCCATATTGGCCACTTCCTTGAAAGGATTGTGAAAACGGAAAAATACTCGGCTATTGTTGGCTATATGTGTATCTTGTTTATAGTTGACTCCAGATCGCATGATGGTATATGAATTCAATTTGCACTTACTCTACATGTGTTAAAGACATTCCTTTTGAACTTTTAGGTGATTGTGTCTTAGCCTTTGTAGGCCACCAAATACCATCAACACACTGGTTTAACTTTTCCTAAGGTCGAAGGGGCAAGTTTTGTTCCTATCAATACTTGAATTGAATTGTAATCCACATACAAAGGGTGAGACAAGAGCTTGAAAACATTTTTTTTGAATTGAACTTGTCACTCTGTGTTTTATTTTACTGAGTTTGTAAACTCTATTCATGTTTTCATTTTTTGGCATTCGAAGTTTATTGGTTCAAGTTGCATGGAGTTCTCTTGTTCTTGCAAATTCCAAAACCCAAAGTGGCCCCACAACCTAATCGAATTCATAGTTCAAAGATTACCGTTGTATGTTGTTCATGCATCAAGCATTACTAAATGTCGAAACCTGATATTGATTGGGCCCCACACTTTTTTCGTGATTTCATGATTCGGTGTTTGACACTGTGCGGTCAAACCCTCCATTTTTTTTTTTGCGATTCGAGAATTCTTGTTTGTGGTGTTGGGTATTCATAGACCCCGAAATCCCAAACCCCAAAACCCCAAAGTACTGGGTGCATATTCCATTTACATTTTCGCGATTCGGGAGTTGTTGTGTGTTGGTGTTTGACATTTGTAATCACCAAACCCCAAACCCCAAAACCCAAAGTGCTACGCCCACAACCTTTTCGCATTTTGGGATTTGACAAACAGCGTGGTCTTTTGTTTTTTTGTATTCGGCGTTTGTAATCACCGAAACCCGATTGACCTCCATTTTTCACACTTTAAATATACATACATACATACACACACACACACACACACACACACACACACACACACACACACACACACACACATATATACATATATAAACACTGTGCAGTTTTCTATTTGCATTCAATATGTAGGTAAACTCAAATCTGCATCACAATTTGCATTGAGGGGTATTCAACTGCGATGCTTTATCTCACTACAGTAGTAATCCAAACCACAGTACAAAATATTCTTTAAGAATTGACTAGTCATATCCTTCCAGCTAGTATACTTTCAATAACTAGTATTCATAATAGTAATGAGATGCAGTAAAGATAATCCATTCCGAACTAGTAGAGAGACATTCTAGCAATTCCTATGGTTGCAATAGGATGCATTCAATCTTTTGTCCTTAATATTATTTCTAACAGATACATTCTATCAAGTATGTAACCATTTAACATTCATCCAGAGAAGGGATAGAAATAACATATCTGAAATAATACGCTGAAAGACAAATGGAATAGCCACGTTCCTCCCAACCGTAGAACAGGGCAGCCAAACTACTTGCCCGATTCACCCCCTAGCCTAACCATGAATCCATGAGGGCGAACTTGGAAAAGACTCTCTTCAGCAATGTCCTATAGCTCCAATAGTTTTCACTTCCCTCACACTCAAGAAGTGTTCATAACAACAAGTAAATCAAAAGTCTCCTTTCCCAGCATACTTGGCATCGTCCTGCCTCCTCTCATATGTTATTTATCAGTTGCCCAGGTCTTTTCCCTCCCTTGGGAATTTTCATAGATTTATAAATCCCTGATTTTTAGGGGCTGCCAATGGCCAAATCACTGATTTTCCACTCATAATAATCAGCCCAGAGGTAGTTCCAACATTTTCCCCACTCATGGAGTCATGGTTAGCTAAATTTAACATGGTTGTTCCATTTTTCCTCCTACAATCAACATAAAATATTTTGTTTCCATACAAGTGTCATAGTCAAATAGTTAGTTGGGTCAAATCAAGTCTCTTCCCAATAGTCAAAATAATTAATTACAATTACCAAATTTGAAATTTGGAATTGCCATAAATGGCAAAAATTTTCCAAATTCGAATTTACTAAAAATGGAATAAATTTCCAGCAATTTTAAATTTCAAAAATATTTTATTTTTAGGGATGTCACATCCTTTCCCCCTTCAGTAAAACACTGTCCTTAGTGTTCGTTCCTTTCCTGTAATAGGATTGGATGAGATTTCCACAAATCTCCCTCCAACTCCCAAGTGGCCTCCTCAGGACTAAAGTGCTTTCATTGCACCTTTACCTGAGCGATGGCTCTATTCCGAAGTGTTATTTCTCTCTGGTCCAAAATGCGTGGGGGTTCCACCTATAACTCACCTTTGTGTTCCACCTACACCAAGTTCCAATCAATCCTATGAGTAGGGTCATGAATATGCCTTTTCAGCAACGAAACATGAAATACATTATGAATTCTTAGATTAGTTGGAAGTGCAAGTTGATATGCTAGGGGTCCAAATCGAGCTAGTATCTCGAAGGGCCCACAAAAAATGTGTGCAATCTTGGCACAATTCCCTAACTTCAACGGGTTCTTTCGGGCCTTGACCTTCAAATAAACATGGTCTCCTACTTGAAATTCCAAGTGTCTTTTTTTTTTATCTGCATATATCTTCTGTCTTTCTTGTGCTTATTTCAAGTTCTGTTGTACCTTTCTTACCATGTTTTCCATTTCTTGGAGCATCTCTGGTCCAACCATGAGTCTGTCAGCCGGGTTATCCTAGCTAATTGGAATCATACACTTTATGCCATACAGTATTTCGAAAGAGCTCAACTTAGTCGAAGTTTGGTACCCATTGTTATATGCAAATTCTACCAAGTACAGGTAGTCTTCCCACTTGCTTGGATTTGTTCTTACGTACATGCGAAGCATATCCTCTATGATTTGGTTTGTCCTTTTTTTCCATCCATTTGTAGATGATAGCTTGTACTGAAATTCAAGTTAGTGTTTATCCCTGCAAATAATTCCTTCCAAAAAGTGGATGTAAATTTTACGTCTCTATCCGAAATCACCATTTTAGGAATACCATGCAGTCTAAAAATTTATTTCATGAATATTTCAGCAATGTTTATAGCTTTAAAAGTAGTCTTTATAGGAATAAAGTGTGCACACTCACTAAGTTTATCGATTACAACTATGATAGAATCATTTTGTTTCTGAGTTTTAGGCAAACCTATTAAAAAGTCCAGTGATATAGTCTCCCATTTCCATTCTGGTACTGGTAATGGATGTAATAGGCTGGTTAGATGTTGATGCTCGGCCTTAACCTGCTAACAATCTTGGCACCTGGCCAAGTATTATGTTGTTTCACCCTTCATTCTAGGCCAGAAAAATAGTTTTCTAAGTGATGTTATTGTTTTCTGGTAACTTGGATGGCCAAAATATGGTTTCTTATGCACTTCGTCCAACATTGTTGATTTCAATTTTGTTGAATATGGTATGTAAAGTCTGTTTTTAGGTTGTAATAGTCCTTTTTTGTTGATGCTTAGATCTGGTTTGTCAGTGTTGGCGATACTATGTTGTAATACTGTCATTAGTTTAGTGTAATTTCCATAGTTAATACCTGCCATCCTTATTCTTTGTTATAGATCACTTTCTTCCCTACTGATGTTTATCTCAAATATCTCATGGACTCTTCTGCCTAAAGAGTCTACTACTTTATTTTCCTTACCCTTGATATCTCTGACCTCGAAGTCGAATTCGCTCAAGAAGGTTAGCCACCTTGCTTGTCTTGCATTAAGATCTGGTTAGTTAAACAAATATTTCATCCCTCTATTATCTGTCAATAGTAGGAATTTTCTACCCATTATATAGTGTCGCCACATTTTTAAGGCATGTATTACTGCTGCCAATTCTAAGTCATGAGTAGCATAATTTTTCTCGTGTTCTTTGAATTTTTGGGACTCGTAACAAATCACGTGCCCTTCCTGAGTTAGGACACCACCTAGTCCTTCTTTACTTGCATCAACACATACAGTGAAGTTTTTATCTGGGTCTTCTACCTTCAATATAGGTGTAGTTGTCAATAATCCCTTTAGTTTGTTAAAACTGTCTTGATACTTCTCTAACTAGTTAAACTTGGTTCCTTTCTTTTGTAATGACGTGATAGGTTTGGCTATCTTGGAAAACCCTTCTATAAACCTGCAGTAATATCTGGTGATTCCCATGAATGACCGCATATCCGCTACATCCTTAGGTACCGGCCATTCCATAATGGCTTTTGTCTTTTTCGGGTCTACGATAATGCCTTCTGCTGAAATTAGATGTCCTAGATATTGTATTTCTTTCTGATAAAATTCACACTTGTCAAATTTGGCATATATTTTGTGTTTCCTCAATGTTTGTAGAACCATCCTTAAGTGTTCATTATGTTCTTCTTCCATTCTTGAATAAACCAGAATTTCGTCGATAAATACTACCATGAACTTGTCCATGTATTGACTAAAAATACTATTCATCAGGCACATAAACATGGTCGTTGCATTAGTGAGTCCGAAAGGTATGACTACGAATTCGTAGTGTCCATATCTTGTCCGAAAAGATGTTTTTCTTATGTCATCATCCTTTATGCTAACTTGATGATAATCGGATCGTAAATCCAACTTTGAAAATATCTTGGCCCCACCTACTTGATCGAACAGATCATTTATCCTTGGTGAGGGGTATTTGTTCTTAATAGTTAGTTTGTTTAGTTGTCTATAATCGATACATAGTCTTACAGTACCATATTTATTTTTCATAAAGAGGATTGGTGCTCCCCATGGTGAGACACTCAGTCTGATATACTCTTTGTCCAACAATTCCTATAATTGTATTTTTAATTCCATCAGTTCTGGTAGACTCATTCGGTAAGGTGCTTTTGAGATAGGGGATGAATTGGATAGTAGGTCTATGCAAAAGTCTATTTCCTTTCTAGGAGGTAATTCTGGTATCTCATCCACAAACATGTCTCCAAATTCATGTAGGACAACAAACTCTTCTAACTTTGGCTTATCTCTTTTTTCTAATAGATTTGTCACTTAGATGGAATAAACTTGAAATCCCTTTCTAATACATTTCTTGAGTTGAACCACTGAAACTTGTCTGACTGATACAGGTTTTGGTATGCCTTGGGTTGTTTTGACAGTGCCAAAATTATGTTTATAACTACGTATCTTTGTATAACAATCTAGTAATTCTTTGTGTTGTTCCAACCAATCCATCCTAATAATCATATCATAAGATCCTAGTGGTAGGATGATCAGATTGGTCCTTATCTTTTGACCATCTAAGTTGAACTCAAGATCATAAATAAAGTCAACTACTTTCCTTTTAGTGCTTGCTGCTAGTTTTACAAGCCATGATTTTGCGTGCTTCAGTTTCTTAAGTTTATTTGACTCTACTACATCGGGAGTAATATAACTTAACATATCTCTAGGGTCAATTAGAACAAAAATTCGAGTGTCATTGATTTTACCTTCGATTTCCACGATTGAGGATTGGTGGTCAGCTTGTCCACCATCTATGGCTGCATTTATCTGATGCAGACTTTTGCCCACGTCTCCCACTGTCGAGCCTTCCTGCAAATTGTAAACACTTATGTTTGTTGCAATTAAACATGGAAAATTCCTCCTCAGATGAGCCTCTCCACACTCCCAACACTTTAATGGATCATGAGAGTTGTCCCCAAACTTCTTCATTCCTAGGTTTACCGGTTTACCACTACCTTGCGTATTCAGAAGATTGGAGTGAAAATCCTTCCTTGGGAAACCTTTTGTTGCATTCTCATAAGGAGCAGGCTAGTATCACTTCTTCCCCTGGTTCATTCGATCTTGCTTCTTATCCTTCTAGGCATTGGGAAACTCTACCCATTTTTTTATACTGGTCATAGCACATTCGTGCTTTCCTTAATACCTCACTCAAGGATTTGGGGTTTTCAAACTCAATTTTGTCCCTGTAGAATTGTGGTAAACAGCTTATGATTCATTGTATTTTTACCTTATTTTCCCGGATGTATGGTATGAACCTTAGTAGTTCTAGAAATTTATTTATAAGGTCCTCCACCGTCATTTGTTCGAGTCGTAACTCATAAAATTCTTTCTTCTTCCTTTCATAATAGCTTTTATAAAGGTATTGTTTCTTAAAATACTTCTTAAAGTCGGACCATTCCAACTGTTTCTCCTTTAGTCCCTTGGCCAATTTCAATTCCTACCACCAAATTTTGGCCTTCCCCTTCAGATTGTAGATGACCATTCTGACCTTCATGTTGTTGGAACAGTTGTAGATCTGGAAGTATTTTTTAATGTCCAACAACCATGCCTTAGCTTCTTCTCCTGTCCTGGATTCTTCATCAAAGGTAGTTGGTTTAATATTTTTAAATTCTCCTTCAAGGTTGTCTACTTGTTAACTTTTTCTGTCTGGTATAGTTTTGTCTTCAGCTGAAGGTGTCCCTTCAGATGAACTGTCTCCTTTTTCTGTTTCCGGACCAGAATTCTTGGAGGCCCTTTTGTTGAATTCTTTGTCATGGTTATCGTCTTTTGGGATTTTCTTGGTTACTATACTACACAACAAGACTTCATTTATCTCTTGTTGTTCTTGCTATGCTTTCTTCAATTTTTCATTGTTGACCTTGAAAACCTGCAGTTCAATAATAAGATTCCTCATTGTTTCCAACACCTCCATGGAGGAGCTTCCATCACTGTTCTATCTTGGATCTCCAGGAGGTCCTTGTGGCAGATTTCCTTCCATCCTGATTTCTACACCCTCCTGAGTTGCCATAATTTACAAAAATAGAAAGGTCTTTCTGTTTGTAACCATAAGATTTATTAGTTTTACATAAATCAAAATAAATACTAAGCATTTAATGTGGCCCTGTTCAAGCCCAGTGTTGTATCTTTTTCTCTGATACCATATGTAATATACCTCAAAAACTGTCTGAAAAATAAAATTGTTTGTATAGGTATCCTTGAAAAGTTCGAGATTCAAGCAAGTAAGCCTTCTGCTATACGTCTTGAGTCTAAAAGTTTGCAAGAGTCCTTACTGTCATTGACTATCATTACCATTCAACTTAAAGTTTTCTGATCCACGATAAGTGTTTACTCCTGATTGAATGTTTATTTCAATTCCTGTAATTATAATTACTTTTCTATCTGTTTGTACCTATGACCATTACCATAGTCTTAACAACACAAACGAATTTGGGAATTTATGGCCAAATCCTTCTGCGTTAGACCCTACAAATAACCCATTACCATATGTTTACAATACAAATGACTTTGGGGGTTTATGGCCTAGGCCTCATGCGTTAGTCCATACACATAATCGCACGATGAAAATGACCAAACAGACTTAGGTAAAAGTAGAGTATTAGTCTATACTCCTCTGCAAAAAGTTTAAATATAAACAGACTCCTATAGTTTTATTTTTTAAAATATTTGCATACAGGATAGTGGTTAGGTAAGGCCTTCCGGTTAAACCTAGAGTACGAATATTTCATAATCCTCCTATCATAATCAAATTCACCTGCATCGTTGGATTACATGTACTGGGTCTCGCGCTTATTCCATATGCCCACTGGCTATGACCACAGGCCAAATCAATATTTCTTTCATATTTTGGCATTTCGACATTTCGACAAGTCACAATCCCCGAAATGGAGCCAGATCAACGGTCCATAAAACTTCATAATCTGATCCCTTCGTTTCTTAATCGAACGACTGACAAGATTTTGGAGTTTTTCCTTTTGGGTTTTCGAGACTCACAATATTCCCTTTCGGCATTTTGGAGTCCTTGACATGCTCTGATATTTCACATTTTTCTTCTTCATCATTCTTGTCGTGAGTGTCCTTGGCACTTCCAACTCCCACTATCTGAAACTCTGAAATTGAGATTAAGTTGTGGTTTTGGTACCATTGATTAAGGGTAACCCATTTTGTGATGGAAAATTCTATCATTGGAAGTAAAACACCATATGGGATGTTCAGTTATTTCGATTCTGAATGAGATATGTAATACTATTTTTAAAAGAATTACAGGGTTTCCCTTCTGCCTACTTGTAATGGCATACTAGTTATTTTACTGGTTGAATATACTAGTGCCATATTGGCTACTACCTCGAAAGGATTGTGAAAACACAAAAATATTCGACTATTTCCGGTTATATGTGTATCTTGTTTATAGTTGACTCCAGATCGCATGATGGTATATGAATTCAATTTTCACTTACAGTACTTGTGTTAAAGACTTTCCTTTTGAACTTTTAGGTGATTGTGCCTTAACCTTTGCAGGCCACCAAATATCATCATCGCCCTGGTTTAACTTTTCCTAAGGTCGAAGAGGAAAGTTTTGTTCCTATAAATACTTGAATCGAATTGTAATCCACATACAAAGGGTGAGACAAGAGCTTGAAAGCATTTTTTTTGAATTGAACTTGTCACTATGTGTTTTATTTTACTGATTTTGTAAACTCTATTCATGTTTTCATTTTTTGCCTTTTGGAGTTTCTTGGTTCAAGTTGCGTGGAGTTCTCTTGTTCTTGCAAATGCCGAAACCCGAAGTGGCCCCACAACCTAATCGAATTCGTAGTTTGACGATTGTCGTTGTATGTTGTTCATGCATCAAGCATTACCAAATGTCGAAACCTAATATTGGTTGAGCCCCACACCTTTTTCATGATTTTGTGATTCGGCGTTTGACGTTGTGCGGTGTTTTTCATAGAGAGTTTGTAAACCCCAAAACCCGAAAAGGACCGAGCCCACACTCCATTTGTTTTTCTTTTTTCGATTCGAGAATTGTTGTTTGTGGTGTTGGGTATTCATAAAACCCGAAATCTCGAACCCTGAAACCTCGAAGTACTGGGCCCATATACCGTTTTCATTTTAGCGATTCGAGAGTTGTTGTGTGTTGGTGTTTGGCATTTGTAATTGGAAAACCCCCACTACTACATATTGTAAAAATTTCGATGTTTTATTTGTGGCGTTATGGACAAAATTGTCCATATTGTCGCAAAATAGAGGAAATTTATAAAAAAAAAAAATCATGTTGCCCGATAACGTCGGTCTTGCCACGTTGACGTCTCTCTTGCCACGTTAACGTCGCTCTTGCCACGTTAACATCACTCTTGTCATGTTTTCCACTGGAACGTCTCTCTTGCCACATTTTCCACTGGAACGGCTCTCTTGCCACGTTTGTGAAGATGTATGTCGCTATTGCCATGTTAACATCGGTCTTTCCACGTTAACGTCGCTCTTGCCACGTTTTCCACTGGAATGTCTCTCTTGCCACATTTGTGAAGATGTATGTCACAATTGCGACATTTTTGAAACTATGTTTTACCCTCCAACAGTCACCTTAGTATGTTCACCAAGTCAAAATACCAACGGTCACTTAGGACCTTTTTACGTCGAAATTGTGACGTTACAAAATCTATAAATATGTTGCATTTGATGGATGTTGCGACAAGTTTTCTATAATAATGACACTTCAAAAAGGGTTTGCGGGTCTTCTCGGCGAACAAAAAATAGATATTTGTTTCAGTATAAGTCAGTGGGGAAGAATTTCATAAAACATTAGAGTTGAATGGGTTCAGTGTCATTCAGCATGCCATCTTCAAAATCTTACTTCTTGATCTTGTTTGCATCATAACTTTTCACCATAATATTGATCATTTCTCATTTAAATATTTCACAAAGCATGCTCTTCTCTAGTCTCTCCAATTCTTCCAATCATTTTTAAAAATATTTTGTTGTCTATATCCTCTATGTTACTTCTATTTACAAGGATAACACCTAGTTTTCTGTTGACATTATTGCTTATTTGTCAATGGTTTTTACATTTATCATTTCTTCCATGTTGTCCTATATTCCGAGAGAATAACATCAAGTCAATTATTGTAGTCTAATCTCTTCAAGTCACATATTTTGTGAGTATGGATGCAAATACCTTGTTCATACTCTTTGTTAGGACATTTTCGCTAGGGTAGTATGGAATACTCTTCTAATAAAAACCCTTAAATATCCAATCAACCATTTATAAGTGTTTGCAAAGAAGTGGTCCCCTGGATCAAAAGATGTATGTACCGGACATCCATACTGAAATAATATCTTTTCAAACGAGAATTTGTAGATTCTTACACAATTATCAATCCAACAACCTGAACACCTACTCACTTCGTGAATAGATCTATGCCCATAATTACATATTGAAAGTGTCTTCTTCTTTTCTAGTATAAAAGGTCCAATAAAATAGATTCCCCAATGATCAAAATTTTGCATTAAAGGAATAGGTTTAAGTTTGTGAAAATCCCTTATCTTTGGTTTGTTGCTCACTTTTTGGCACTAGACACATTTATTAACCATTTGAAATAATCCTTAAAGATTTTAGGCCA
>ML785752.1:464371-478999 GCA_009831015.1 Picea engelmannii | reverse complement strand
TATCGGCCTTGAATACTATTCTGCAAATATGGACACTTATGCACTTCTAATCAATGGTTAGGTCAAAAAGTAATGTAAAGTATTATGCAAAACAGATTAAGCATATAATAATGAGAAAGGACCTTATATACCTTGGAATGATCGGGTGTAGTGATATTATGAGTCTAAACACTAGTGATGAAGGGTATAACAATGGCAAAAAGTATGGGAAAAAAGGGTACAATATGTGGTCCTAACAATGCTATAAGGTTTTCAAATACTGTAGCTGAAGCTTTCAAGACAAGAAGCCATATGTAATGTAATCTTGAATTCAAGAAGTGATCACTCTACTAAATAACTTATAGCAGTTGTCACATACTTGTAATAGATATTAAAAATTAGAATACAAACACTGAATGCACCCCTAACACAGACATCAACTTCAAAACATCCGAAGCTGCAAAAGCATATAATAGTATTAAAACAGATATACAAATAATCATCTAATACAACTCAATGTCGTGTTCCGTAATTTTGCAATTGTCCTTGGTTGATGGATCAAAATGGGTCTTTACGTGTCTGATGAATAACCTTAAAGTATCCAAACTTAGAAAGTGACATCATCTATTTCTGCTTGTGCACTCTTGTATAGTTCTAACCTCTTTTCCAAGCCTACTCTTTGTTCCATCACTATTGGTCTTCATCCAACATTGTTGATAACTGCTTGCCTTGCAAAAGTAACATTTTCCACAACACATTAAATGAAGTGAATTTACTCCAATATACCAATTGTTTTGGACCCATTTTGGTAGTATGGGTCCAAAACTCACAGAGACTGACTTGTAGGCTATGTGGGCAGTCCATGATATGAAGGGTTAACCAGTTGAAATACCACCTTGCTAAAATCCCAGGGAAGGAGATTGCAATTTGTACTCGGTGATTCCCAAAAGTTATTCAAGCTACCCACCAAGCTATTAATGAAAAGGATAAAAAGAAGAAAGAGAGTAGCTCTCAAACTTGAAATTGCCACCAATGGATTAACTAGATCCCCAAGAACCATAGGCATATCTGAGACTGGGGATAGTAACAGAGACTCCATGAGTTCACCTTCCATAAGGACCTCACCTTTCTTTGTTCCAACAACCAAAGATGGGGCACAACCTTCCATCCGATAAATGATTTAAATAAAGAAGCAAGATGCAAAACAGTGGAAAAACTAGGGCTCATTCTACCGAGTAAAGCAAGATGCAAAACAATGGAAAAACTAGGGCTCATTCTACTGAGTGAAGCAGTGGAAAAACTAGGGCTCATTCTATTGAGTGAAGAAAAACAGATCAGGGGAAAACATATTAGTAATTACCTATCACCTTAAAAACCTTGTCAAAAATAACCACATAGTCAGTGCATGTGGGCTCTCCATAGAAAGACAAAATTCTAAAGTTACATTTATTACACAAGTGTGTGTTGTTGCATGCTTGTTTTTTGTATTAGCTTTTAAGCATTGGTCTGAAGGACAATGCATACCAAATAAAGACTTCTAGTTCATTTTCTATTATATAATTCTTAACCATCTTTATCGAAGAGACTTACAACACAATTAAGGCATGGATTTTATAGTAAAAAATATATATATAACATATGTTTGTAATGAAAACAACTAGGCCATGATTTTTCATTAACATAATGTTTGTAATGAGCGGTGAGACCATTGTGAGGGAGTTGTGAGGTTTGGAGCAGGCTGCGTGGCCCTTGAGTAGGTTGTATGGGATAGAGGAGGTCCATGGGCCCCTTATTGTTGAGCAGAGAGGGTTTGAGAGGGTCGTAGGCCCATCTGGTTGAAGCCGTGGGGTTTGGTGAGGACCGTGAGTCTATTTTCCAATTCGTGAGGGTAAGAAGGAAGGTCGTGGGGCCTCTTGTAGATTCATGGATGCTTTGGAGGAGCGCCGTATCCCTATTTTGTTCATTTGGAGGATCGAAGGAGGCTTGGGGAGCTTGGAGCAGCTCGAAAACACTTGTTGGGGAGACAGTGGCATTATCCAGGTTTTGTTTGAGTTTTGCGGTATTTTTGCTGATGTATTACAATTGTTTTAGCAGCCAATAGTTGTTTATTCTTGTTGTGTATCAGATTCCATGCATAATAAAATGTCAAAGTTGTCTCTTTAGTCTTATGTGTAATTCGATGGTATGCAATATATTTGATGAAATGCCCACCAGAAAAATACATGCAAATTGTTTGTAGAAAGCACTCAATGAGCATAATAACATATGTAATGCAAAACATTTGACAAAGGCATACAACTAGAACAATAAAATTGACATCAAACACAATATCCGATGTCCTTCATCTCAAACTCTGATGCAAGGCCCTGCTTGCAATAAACTATGAGATGCTCTACTCCCGTGATGAACAAATCATCCACATACAGTATGAGAATGAGTGTATCCTCACCTCGTATAATATAGTAGAGGTTAGGATTTGTCTCACTCTTCTCAAACCCCATCTAAAGAAATTAAGCATCTATCCTAGAATACCAAGCTCTTGGAGCTTGCTTCATACCATAAAGTGCCTTTCTCAGAAGACACACATGGGACTCTCTCCCCAACACCTCAAACCCCTGTGGTTGTTCTATGTACACCTCCTCCTCTATAAAGCCATTCAAAAAAGAAGTCTTTACATCCATTTGATGTATCCTCCAACCCATCTCTACTGCAATGTCAATAATGCTCTGGATATAAGTGTGTCTCGCAACTGGGGTGAACGTCTCATCATAGTCTGCTCCCTCTATTTGAGAGAATCATCTCGCCACAGATCGGGCCTTGTGTTTCTCTATGTTGCCATCTGTAGCATACTTGGTCTTATACAACCACCTGGAAGTCACAACTGACTTCCCCTTAGGCCTCGACACCACCTCTCACACATCATTGCACATGATGGAGTCCTACTCCTCCTGCATGGCCTCTCACCAAACATGCTGGTCAAATGCCTATGCAAATGTCGTGGGCTCTACATCTGTGATGTTTTTCACCATAGCCAAGTAAGATCCAAGTCTCTCTGGTGCTCTACTCTCTCTCATCAACCGCTTGGGCTCTCCTACATACTTATTGGCTTCCTTTAGGGTCTCCTAAAACCATCTCGGTTTCTTCTTCCTTAGATTTATCAAATGGAGAAGTAATCACAAAGTTCAAACAACAAGATGAAGAGCACCTGCCAATTGAATATGCAACTCTATTGGGTTGTCAATGTAAGGAAACATTTTCATTGGGGCAAGTGGTTCACTAGGGACCAAAACCAACAAAAGGTTCCCCATCTAATATAATAAATTGACACAATAGGGACTATTTCTTCCCAAGAGAGGACAACTAATCTAGGTGGTTGTTTGAAAGTCAGCTCAACAACTATCCCAAATCTACCACCATATTAGAAACGATATTGAATCTTGCTAGTTTGCAAGTCCCGAACTTGTAGCATATTTTTCATGCCCTTCCCATTCGTTTTTGGTATTTTAATGGCCAATACTTGTTCAATGGGCCCAACCTCCTAAACTTGTAGAGCTTGGAAAAATCTTTCCAGTAGTCCAGAGAGCACCAAAAACAGAGTTTGTATGTCAAAGTTATGGCCTCATGAAGTTGACCTTCCAACTAGGCTCCTCGGGAACCACCTTTCTTTCGCTACCTCAAGTCTAGGGTTAGGGCTTTTGGATCTTAGGGGTTTTGGAATTATGATAAGCTCTTGTTTCAACCTCTTGTTATGGGCTTTTTGTACAATGTAGACACATCTCTTCTTGGTGCCATAACAGATGTAGGCTTCACCCACACACCAACCCTAGGCTACAGAGCACCTTTCTTCTCTTGGTTCCATAAGAGATGCAGACTTCACCATGAGTTGTTCAGTACCTGCACAGGCTTGTTTGAATGGTCATGGAGGTGCTTCCTTTAAACTCCAGAATACACTAGGAACCACTGGCAAATGGTTTTAACAAGGGAGATGACATTCAAAGGGTGAACCACTACTCTCAAGTGCTTTCTGTCAGTTAAGATGTCATGATGGGGTTATTCTTTTGATAAACTCTTCCAGTACTTGCACCTATATCCAACAACTTTTCATAACGTTTGGAAAAATCTCATCCCACTCTTGAGCACTTAAGTGAGAGAGATTGTTGATACTTTCCAGTCCCAATCAGTCTACAAGGAGAAAACATATTACAAGTGATATTTGAACCTGGGTGAGAAGGATAACGACATCCCCTCTTTAACCATCTTAAGCTAAACCCAATTGACACCTGGCTCCAACCACTTATTTATGCTTTTGAGAAAATTGAACCTTGGTGGAAGGCCTCACATGCCACCTTCTTCATTGTTTTCCAGATCGAGGTTCCTTTGGGGATGTTTGTTTCCTGGGGGTTTCTCATAGAGGCGCCATAGAGATATTTTTTTTTAACAGGTTTCTTACTGGATGTCTGTGGTTTGCATATTCTTCCTGATGATTTTTCCTCCCAGTGCTATGTTTTCAAGCTTGGGGTCTCTTACCTGTAGGCCACCTTCAACATAGGGGCATTTGACAGTTTCCCAATTGACCAAGTGGTATTTCTTTTGGTTGCCTTTACCTCCATGCCAGATGAAGTCTCTGATCATCTTTGTGATATGGATCGTTCTCGTCTTCGATGCCAGGAGAAAGGAGGCCTGATAGATTGGCAGGGAGGACATTATTTACTAGAGTGGGGAGGACCTCCCTTGGGGGACCTTGTTCTGGTATTCCTTCCGATGGAAAATTCAATGGTGGGTTGGATTCCTTGCATTTTTTTTGTCTCGAATTCTTCTTCTCTTGCTTCTTTATAGGATTTTCTCCCTGCTCTTTTTGAGGGTCTCTCCAAAGACTCATCCTCCGAGGATTTGGATATTTCCAGTGGTTTATTTTTTATTATCTCTGCATAGGAAGGAGAGGAGGAGGTTCCAGTTGGGAGGCTAGAAATGATCTCAAAATTATTGATTCCTGTTGTGGGAGAGAGGATCTGTTGTACAAGTTCCTCGATCATTGGGTTCGAGATTTCTGGGGAGTTGCTGAGGATTTCGAAGGGATTTTTGGAAGCCTGTGGGATTGGAGGGGATGAGATCCCTTCCCCTAGGGATTTCCCTACCAAGGGGGTGCCAGATCCCTTTGATGTCCCTTTCCCTTTGGATCTATTGTTTTGTTTTGATGGGGCTGCTTTCTGGATCTGTCTCCATTGGTCTCATTTTAATATTTCCACCTCCTCCTCGGCTTTCTTTTTGCAATGTCGGGCCAAGTGACCATAGCCATGGCAATAACTGTATTTAAATGGAAGTTGTTCATAGTCCAGTTCTTGAATATAAGACCAGTCTTCCACCTTTAGTTGAATGGATTCTGAGAGACCCACCTCGAGATCGACTTCCATGCATATTCTTTCACAGGAGTATTGTTCCTTTCTATCTGATTTGTCTATGTATTTCCTGAGGGTGTTTCCAATGGATTCTAGACACTTTGGATTCCAGCAATGCAAGGGTAAATGAGGAAGACACACCTAGACTGGAACAACCAAGGGAACATCTTGCTTTGGATCGAAATCTGGGGACCATTTTTTCAGATACATACCTTGAGGGGCCATAAAATATAGTATGTTCATGAAGATGAGGTTTCTGTCTTTTGGATTGTCAAAAACAAAGACGTAGGATCCCCTGCCAACCAGATGGATTTTGATGCCTTCTTTTACTAGGGTGTTCCAGTTCCTCTGCACCCATGTGTCTACTAATTTGGGGGAAGTCCATAACCTCATGAACTACCCAATGATCCCCCTCTTAGCCAAGGTCAGAGAATATCTACAGGTTTCTTTGGCTGGTAGGTCGATTGAAGGGATGCTATCCAATTTTTTAACAAATTTCTATTATGAATCTGAGGCAGGTCGTTTGTTGCATGCAGCGACCATCTTCCTGAAAGCTTCTATATTGGGAGGGAGAGGGGGTGGGGGAGCCACAAGACCCCCTCTTGGGGCCATGGCGAGAGGGCAGGAGAAAGGGAGGCGCACCAGTGGGCGCGCGTGCGGCCTAGGGAGAGCAGTGATCCAGCCAAAATTACAATTCTCCGGAACACAATTTAAAACAATAAAGAAAACTCTTGAAACCCTATCTATCAAAACTCCATCAAAACAATTCAACAATGTTAAGATACCTTGTTGTTTCCTTGTCATTTTTCTCTTCACCCTCACTTTGTTCTTCACCCTCATTGTCATTTCCAGATTGGATGCCATTAGAAACCTTGTTTTTATTTTTCTGCTTTTGTCTTCTTAGGCTCCTTTCTATCTCTTTGACCTTCCTCCTACTCACGGATCCATTTGGCATACATCGCTAAAGAAAAATGTACACGATCTTGGGATTGGATTTGTTTGCTAAAAAAAATACCAATAAACTAAATTTATGTGGGAGGTCTCTCTATTGAATAGCGTGGGTTCTGAATATTCCCTTGTATTTTGGTGCAATTTCGTGGAGAACAGACCTCAACATCACCTAGGCTCAGAAACATCAGTCTCTGGTTCGAAACCTAGCAAATAATTGGTCCCTACACCTTGGGAAAAAGTTTCAAAATGGTCATTGAGGGGGGTTGCTAAAGATCTAATTCCTGCTTTTGGTTTGGAAAACCTACTTTGCTAAAAATCTAAGTAGGGATAAATTTAGAACTGAGTGACAGTTTTAGAGGGGCCAAACCAATTTTGAGTTAGCCTATTTTTAACATGAGGATAATCCCTATACTCAGTAGTCCAAATTTGGGATAAAATTTGTATTGTAAATATATTTCTATGATGAAATGAATAGAGTTTATAGTGCAAATTATCTCTTCTTATCTCTTCTGAGTCCATAAACTTTAAAACCCCTTTTGGAGTGGATCCTATATGCAAGCTACAGTGAAGAAAGAATACATATTTTGGATTAGAATTCATAAACAAGGATCCATGATTTAAAACTTTAGCCTTTTGAAGGTCCTGAATTACTTAATCTCTGCACCACCAAGTTGAGTAACATATTCCACAAAACGTTTCGATCATGTCTTATTGGATGTTACATTACCAGATGTTGTGGGGCTGGTAGCCAGATGAGTACCTAATGTGGGGGCAATAATCTGTTTGCACAGGTGTGGTTGTATTTTAGTCTGGTGTGATCCCACATCTGTAGTTGAAATTGTTGGTGTCTAATAGATTGTCTGTACAAATTCAAAAGAGAAAGAACCATTGAAAATTGAAGTCAATCTCATAATTCCCCAAAATTAGTAAAACCAATGACAACATCAACTAGATAAAACTAGCATAATGGAGTATGGGAAGGTAGATTTATCATCAAAATTAGGGTAGACATTAAGTTATCATTTTCAGAGAGATTCATAGTTGGATTTCTATAGTGTTCTTTTATGTATGTGACGGCCTTGTATAAACCCCAAGGAACAATGTAAATCCAAGAGGAGTTTTCCTGGAAGTTCATAAAAAAAAATCATGTTTAGAACAACCTACTCTGCAGGACATACCGACCACAGAGAAGTTACATTGAATACAGTAACCGATGGCCTAAAAATAGTCTGAAATATGAAGAGTTCCAACAGAGTCTGGCCAACTTCTGTGGTTGTCAAAAATACGAGTGTCTGTGTAACAGACTCATTTTAAAAATGTCATATTCCTAAGAAACAACATAAAGAACATTCTATAAATCGTGTGCTTGTAAATGCAATTTGAGAGTGTACTATAAAATCCCATGTTAGAATAAGAAACATTCAACAACATTTAGGATGCACTGTGAGTACAAGAATAGAATGCAAATGCCTTGATTTTTCCTATTGTGAGTACAAGAATAGAATGAAAATGCCTTGAACTATGAGTACAAGAATATAATGAAAATGCCTTGATTTTTCATAGAACATAGAGTTTGGGTAAGGGATTCATTATTTTGTATTGGGATCATAAGTAGAAAGTTTGATCAGGTAATGACTGATTGAGCGGAAGACGGAGTCTATCTCAAGCAACCCAGCTAAAACCTGACAACTGCTAGCATCTTAAAATCAGTGAAAGAATTCGTTGCAAGTTGAGATTGGATAAGGATGTTCATAATGAATGAGAAGGGAAGAGATCTTACATTTGGTCCAATCGATACTCAATTGAGAGCATCTGCCATGTTTTTCAATCAAGGAGTAAGTACAAGCATAATTCAAACAAAAATTGGTTGTTCATGGCAGTGTGTATATCACAACATGTTAGGGTAATTCGACTACAGAATAAGAAAGATAGAAAAAGAGATGGCTCTATAATCGTAAGGCATAAAGAAGCTTACATGCAAAGCCTACATTCCAGTCCATCTGGTATCCTATTACATTTTGTTTAGGTTGTTTGGGATCATACATGCAATAAGTAGTGTATTGGTTAACGCCTAGATAGTCTATTGACCCTTTAATCATTTGGTATTGTTCCTTCGTAAACTTGGGCAGCCTTTTCCCAACAATTTCCACCATAGAATCAAGATATTTCCAATAGACAATAGGATGAAGAAACATGACAAATATGAAAGAAAATAACATGTTTTTAATACAAGAAAAACATGACTGGAGACAAATTTCTCAATCAGAAACAAAAACAAAGAACAACCATGGCCCTAAAATATGAAACCATGGGAAGCCCACCGTTATTTTGTGGCATGTAATGTGTGTGGAATTTGGATAAGAAATCCCAAATACAATTAGAAGAAAACCACTTCTTATTCAACATAAGTAAAGGAAAGAAATAAATTCACACTTACCACCCAATATGGAAATCCCTTGATCTTTGAGTTGTTGCCTGGTCCTCATTGGAATTTGTAAGAGGCTCATACCATACAAAATCCAAAAGAATCCCAATTTTTCCCTTTTTCATGGGCTGCAGTTGGAGAAAGGCTTCATCATCAGTGGCCAGTTCATGTTGTTAACATTAAAATGCAAATTTTTGCTACCTTGTAGCAGGTCTGACTTGATACCTTTCTCTATAAATCTTTACAGTAGTAGAATGTGAAAGCAGCAAATTGTGTGCAACAATGTAGGGTTCTGTTGCAGAATTTCTTGTTGTATGGTTCCCAAATGGAGCAAATCACCTTCCATGAGAAAAAAATCCATTTTCATAACCAAGAGCAGCAACAACCCGTGGCTCATTGAATGTCATCCAGTATTTCACCCTGTCACCAAATTGTTTGAAGCATAACTCTGAAAATTGTGCATATTCATCCCTATGCAACAAAAAATGATATGTATGTCATTACTACTACCATGAAAAGTATCGGAGGTTGGAAATTATGAGATGGGTTTTGAATTACATGTTCTTTAGAAAAGAAGATGAAATATAGGTAAGTGGTAACTTACACAACTTTGGAATTTAGCAACCCTCCATAGGCTGTTTCAAGTCCTTGCAGTAAATCATTATGATAAAGATTTTCATAGGGCATGACACCTAAAAATGAAATGAAATTTTGGCAACAACAGCTAAAAAAGGCCATAGGGTAACAAGGAGAGAACTTTTATATAAAATTCATAAGAACAATAAGGCCATAGTCACAAAAAAACACTTTGAATTGGAAGAATTAGAACAATAAGAAACATATGCAACGTTTTGTATTGTAGGACTTAAATTGAGCAGAATTGAGCAGATTTTTTTGTTTTTAATTGTAACCTTATCTAACATAATGCTAATGTGACAACATCTACTCCATACTGGGATGTAAATCACCTTTCTACTCTCGGTGTAATGAAGATTGATGTGGGGTATTTAAAATAGTTTTTGTAGAGCTTTAGGCAACTTTGGTCGGTCTGCACTCATTGTTGGTGTATTTTTGACATATTTCAAAGGAAATTGGATTCCCGTCCTAACTCTCTTGATGATTTGTTGTCTAATAATTCAGCACACCCTTGTCTAATGCAATACTTATTAACTCTACATATGGTGATCATTACTTTATGTGGCTATTTTTATCTTGTAACTGTGGTTACTTGGCCTAGTCATGATTAAACAATGTTTTCTTTGTGTGACTATTTTTGTCTTATAATTGTGGTTACTTGGCATAGTCATGATTAAATAATGTTTTCTGAAACCATTTTACTCTCAAGAATAGAGGGTAGGGAGGTGGAGGTTGGGCATTTTTAGAGTTCCCCCCCCACAATATAGGGGATACTTCACCATAAAATGTTCATTCATAAAAATAATTTTAAATAATCAAAATACACATTCAACGATCAATTAGACAATTGAATTGATGAATCATGAAATAGAAAAATTTAGAATGGGTCAATTAGTGAGATTTCCTGTAAGTTAAATAATATCACAATAGTACATCGATGTATCATCATGACATAAATGGGAAATTTTTGTATGTACATGAATCATGATCCATGACACACACAACAAAAGAAGGAACAAGGATTCACCAATTGTTGACTATGTTTAAACAGATTGTGCTTAGTCTTCTGCTTTTGGGTGCTTCAACAATGTATATCTTTACATCCTCCTCACAAATCTATTTTTCATCCTCTAGAACATCCTTCCATCTTGTTGGTCCCTGCAAATACTTAGGCATCTTACAATATTGAAGGCATAGGTTGTTTTGCATTGAAATTAACTTCTTTGATTTTCTAGAGAAAAGTTTGTTCCTTTGGATTGAGTGGATGAAGATATACATGCAACAATCCTTGTTAGTCATAAAGGAACTGACAATATAGGATGGTAAGCAAAATGGCATGTTGTTGAACCTATGGAGATCCATTTCCATGCATCACTCACAATCAAATTTTGTCTTAGGCTATAGTTTGTTGATTGTCCCTTGACTGTAACATGTTGAAAGAGCCATTGAATCTTGTCAAGGAAATGGATTGAAATTTGCTATGGATTCCCTTGTACTTGTGCTAACAATGGCCAACTTCATAACACCTACTTGGGACCAACCATTTAGATCTAGATCATTAATTGAGGTGTCTCCTGATACCAGTTGGGGTTAATTGCATAGTTTTCCATGTATAAAGGTGTGTTCATCCTATCCAACTTGTGTTAAATGATAGATCAGATCTTCCTTGTAGAACTCTAATGTGGGATACCTTTCACACATGTTGTCTCTCACATTTCCTGATATACTATATAACATCTTGTATATCTCTCCTAGATTGGGAAAATTACTATTTGGCAATTTGCATAATGGATTATTTCTACTATTGGGGCAGTGGATGCAACTGCATACTTGCATTTTCCTCAGTAATCACCATTCAACAACCTCTATATCAAATTCTTCCAAGTTGTTGTGATAAAGATATTGATATGGATATGGGAATGGATATGGATATGTAGTGCCCAATCTGTCACTGGTGAAAAATACCCAAAAGAAGCTTGTTAGTCAAAACTGTCATTTTTTATATGTAGGGACGTGTTTCAACGAGATGATTTCTATTGTAGTGTTATCAATTTGGTAGATTTCTACCCCACAATGCAAGTGA
The DNA here is from genome assembly GCA_009831015.1 of Picea engelmannii. Classification (NCBI taxonomy): domain Eukaryota; kingdom Viridiplantae; phylum Streptophyta; class Pinopsida; order Pinales; family Pinaceae; genus Picea; species Picea engelmannii. The sequence goes on along the minus strand of ML785752.1, from coordinate 467,529 downwards.
GGGGATAAAATACTATGTTGTTTCACTTGTAGAGGTAGAAAATGAAGGAAAAACAACAAAAATGTTGAAAGTTCATATTAAATCTAATTCTTTCAGTTAGTAAATTAGGTTGTCTCCTTTTTTAGTTTTGCAATGACTGAGATAAGGAGGAGAGAGAAATAAAAATCACATCAATCTTCATGAGAACCTAAGTAACAGGACATGGCCCCTAGGGGTGTTGTGTTCGTATTCTGTGTGTCGAACACATGGCATACTAGGACATGTCCTAAAACAAGACATGTGCCAAACATGTGTTGGACATGTGCCCTAGACGTTTCCTACCCATTCAATTCTGAATCTTGATGAATATGCATTACAATCTGTCACTAATATGGCACTGCATATCCATATCCATTACAATATGAACATCTTAAGTCTTTTTTCTCTGGAAAGAGTTATCTTGTACTGTTTTTAATGCTGTATCAATTTTCACATTGAACATTGAATATTCAGGGCCATAACAATTTTAATTTCTATTTATACTAGAGAATGATTCTTAACCGTCATGTTTATAACAGGTAGGTTTTAATTGAGCAAATTTTTTTTTTTTAAATGTAACCTTATCTAACATAATGCTAATGTGACAACATCTACTCCATACTGGGATGTAAAGCACCTTGCTACTCTCGGTGTAATGAAGATTGATGTGGGGTATTTAAAATAGTTTTTGTAGAGATTTAGGCAAATTTGGTCAGTCTGCACTCATTGTTGGTGTATTTTTGACATATTTCAAAGGAAATTGGATTCCCGCCCTAGCTCTCTTAATGATTTGTTGTCTAATAATTTAGCACACCCTTGTCTAATGCAATACTTCTTAACTCTACATATGGTGATCATTACTTTATGTGGATATTTTTATCTTGTAACTGTGGTTACTTGGCCTAGTCATGATTAAACAATGTTTTCTTTATGCGACTAATTTTGTCTTATAACTGTGGTTACTTGGCATAGTCATGATTAAACAATGTTTTCTGAGGACATTTTACTCTCAAGAATAGAGGGTAGGGAGGTGGAGGTTGGGCATTTTTATAGTGCCCGCCCACAATATAGGGGATACTTTGCCATAAAACATTCATTCATAAAAATAATTTTAAATAATCAAAATACACATTCAACGATCAATTAGACAATTGAATTGATGAATCATGAAATAGAAAAATTTAGAATGGGTCAATTAGTGAGATTTCATGTAAGTTAAATAATATCACAATAGTACATCGATGTATCATCATGACATAAATGGTAATTTGTTGTATGTACATGAATCATGATCCATGACACACACACCAAAATAAGGAACAAGGATTCAACAATTGTTGACTATGTTTAAACAGATTGTGCTTGGTCTTATGCTTTTGGGTGCTTAAACAATGTCTAGCTTTGCATCCTCCTCACAAATATATTTGGCATCCTCTAGAACATCCTTCCATCTTGTTGGTCCCTGCAAATACTTAGGCATCTTATAATATTGAAGGCATACGTTGTTTTCCATTGAAATTAACTTCTCTGATTTTCTAGAGAAAAGTTTGTTCCTTTGGATTGAGTGGATGAAGATATACATGCAACAATCCTTGTTAGTCATAAAGGAACTAAAAATATAGGATGGTAATAAAAATGGCATGTTGTTGAACCTCTGGAGCTCCATTCCCATGCATCACTCACAATCAAATGTTGTCTTAGGCTATGGTTTGTTGATCGTCCCTTGACTATAACGTGTTGGAGCCATTGAATCTTGTGAAGGACATGGATTGAAATTTGCTATGGATTCCCTTGTACTTGTGCTAACAATTACCAACTTCATAACACCTACTTGGGACCAACCATTTATATCTAGATCATTAATTGAGGTGTCTCCTGATACAAGTTGGGGTTAACTACATAGGTTTCCATGTATAAAGGTGTGTTCATCCTATCCAACTTGTGTTAAATGATGGATTAGATCTTCCTTGTAGAACTCTAATGTGGGATACCTTTCACACATGTTGTCTCTCACATTTCCTGATATACTATATAACATCTTGTATATCTCTCCTAGATTGGGAAAATCAGTATTTGGTAATTTGCATAATGGATTATTTCTACTATTGGGGCAGTGGATGCAACTACATACTTGCAGTTTCCTCAGTAATCAAAATTCAACAACCTCTATATCAAATTCTTCCAAGTTGTTGTGATACAAATATTGATATGGATATGGGAACAGATATGGATATGCAGTGCCCAATCTGTCACTGGTGGAAAATACCCAAAAGAAGCCTATTAGTCAAAACTGTCATTTTTGATATGTAGGGACATGTTTCAACGAGATGATTTCTATTGTAGTGTTATCAATTTGGTAGCTTTCTACCCCACAATGCAAGTGAGGGGATAAAATACTATGTTGTTTCACTTGCAGAGGTAGAAAATGAAGGAAAAACAACAGAAATGTTGAAAGTTCATATTAAATCTAATTCTTTCAATTAGTAAATTAGGTTGTCACCTTTTTGAGTTTTGCAATGACTTAGATAAGGAGGAGAGAGAAATAAAAATCACATCAATCTTCATGAGAACCTAAGTAATAGGACATGGCCCCTAGGGGTGTTGTGTTCGTATTCTGTGTGTTGAACACATGGCATACTAGGACATGTCCTAAAACAAGACATGTGCCAAACATGTGTTGGACATGTGCCCTAGACGTTTCCTACCCATTCAACTCTGAATCTTGATGAATATGCATTACAATCTATCACTAATATGGCATTGCATATCCATATCCATTACAATATGAACATCTTAAGTCTTTTTTCTCTGGAAAGAGCTTTCTTGTATTGTTTTTAATGCTATATCAATTTTCACATTGAACATTGAATATTCAGGGCCATAATAGTTTTAATGTCTATTTATACTGGAGAATGATTCTTAACCGTCATGTTTATAACAGCTAGGTCTTGACTATCTTCCTTCCAGATAGCTTCAGTGAGGTCAACAATCTATTGTTCATTGGTGGTTAATATTGATCTTCTATGGTAGTTTGCCCCTTGACTTGTCAATTTTAGATGTGTTAAAATTAATGCAGTTGTAAGAGCCATTCTCCGGGAAGATGGCAAAGATCCTAGTTGAGATCTAGGGTCCCCAGTACA
>ML785752.1:431542-461164 GCA_009831015.1 Picea engelmannii | reverse complement strand
ACGTGTGTCGAGGACTTCTAGAATTTGTTGAGGGTCGACCATTAGGAAAGACAGGGCTTTATTGGCTTAAGATACATTTGTCCAACTTATATGGTGGTGGTGTAGACAAATATTCTTTTGAGGGCCGACTAACATTTGTTATCAAAAAATGATATGAAAAATGACTGTGATGTTCAGTCACTTAATATATCTACTACACAGATTAACTGTGTATATGACAATTAACATTGGTTCTTATTTGAAACTAGATGGATTAGCTGTGTATATAACAGTAACATTGGTTGTTATTTGAAACTAAATTTGGAATATATATGTGTTGTATATCTGCAGGCCAAATCTTCTATAGTTGTTGAAGTATTTAAATTTGTCTTTTTTCACCCCTTGTTCTGACCGAGTATTGGGATATTAAATTTTACATGGTTTGTCATTTTCAAATGTCTTGGCATGAGAGATTATGAGCTTTATATCTGGAGTCCAAATCTGTTATGGTTGTTTTGAATTGCTACAATTTTCATTCTATGAATTTTCTCTTCTGCTCAATGTATATATATATAACACTTGCATGCTACGTGTGAATTTGTTTTGCTAGCCAAAAGATACAAAGCAATACTTGCAATGACTTCAAGTTGTATTATTGATGATATAATTGTCTACTAAATGTCAAACAAATTGTCAGAGGTTTCAATGAAGGCTTTGGAATTTCTGTTGCTCAGCTATCTCATTGGTATATAGGATCTTGTATTGGATGGCACTTGTTTCAACATACCCAAGAAAGTACAATATTATTTTGATCCTATCTAAAAACAGGGACTTACTCTCTAGTATATTTTTGCAGTCTTATTACGCATGATTGCACTTGAGCTTTTGGACTTTAGCTCAACAATTGCGAGTTCGTGTGATAACCCACCTGAGACATATCGTAGTTATGCTAAACCTCACTAGAAAAGACCCCCTTTACCATTGGAAGATAGTCCTCCTCCTCAACCAACCTTGCCTAAGACCGATGATATAGATTTAAATATTGATATGGCTAGTATCTTAGCAAAGGTTAATGTACCTGTCCCTCTTAGTATTGATATTGTATTTTTTTTTTAAATATCTACAACATAGTCGCTATTGCGACATCTTGGAGTGTCACTCCCATAGCAACCACATTGGAGATGATACCTCTTAACATCTCTCTTCCCACGTTCTTAACATCTCTCTTTCCACCTCCAAGATTGTCGCTCCCATAGCAACCAGGTCGGAGCTAGTAACTCCTGGCCGTCATTGTTGCCTCCTGATGGACGTCGTTCTTGCAACGTCCAAGAGTGTCAGTCCCATAACAACCATGTCGGAGCTAATACCTCATCCTGTCAGTCTTGCCACCTTTAGAACATCTCTCTTGCCACCTTTGAAACATCTCTTTTGCCACCTTTGAAATTTATCTCTTGCCACGTCTGAAACGTCTCACTGGCCATGTTTGAAATGTCGGTCTTGCCACCTTTGAAGCATCTCTCTTGCCACGTCTGAAACATCTCACTTGCCACGTTTGCAACGTCTCAATTGCCACGTTTGAAACGTCGGTCTTGCCACGTTTGCAACGTCTCTCTTGCCACGTTTGAAATGTCGGTCTTTCCATGTTTGCAACATCTCACTTGCCATGTTTGCATCATCTCAATTGCCACATTTGAAACGTCGGTCTTGCCATGTTTGCAACGTCTCTCTTGCCATGTTTGAAACATCGGTCTTGCCACGTTTAAAACGTTGCAATATAGGCGAAAGCGTGGTCGTCGGAAAAATGACGTCATGTGAAATGACGTTTGAGGGGGTCCAAGGTTTGTTGGTTTTCCAACAATAGAAAGTGGCAATTGCATTGAATGCACTGTCGGAATTTGACCCAAATGCAATAGTACCCGAACCCTGAAACCCAAAGTGTTGGGCCCACAACCTTTTCGCATTTCAGGATTCGGCAAACAGTGTGGTCTTTTGTTTTTTTGTATTCGGCATTTGTAATCGCCGAAACCCGATTGACCTCTATTTTTCACACTTTAAATACATACGCACACACACACACACACACACACACACACACACACACACACACACACAAACACACACACACACATATATATATATATATATAAACACTATGCAGTTTTCCATTTGCATTCAATATGTAGGTAAACTCAAATCTGCATCACAATTTACTTGAGGGGTTTTCAACTATGATGCTTTATCTTACTACAGTAGTAAACCAAACCACAATACAAAATCTTCTTTAAGAATTGACTAGTCATATCCTTCTAGCTAGTAAACTTTTGGGAACTAGTATTCATAAAAGTAATTAGATGCAACAAAGATAATCCGTTCTGAACTAGTAGAGAGACATTCTAACAATTCCTAAGTTTGCAATAGGATGCATTCGATCTTTCATCCTTAAGATTATTTCTAGCAAATACATTTTATCAAGTATGTAACCATCTAACGTTCAGCCAGAGAAGGGACATAAATAACATATCTGAAATAATACACTGAAAGACAAAGGGAACAACCATGTTCCTCCCAAATGTAGAACAGGGCAGTGAAACTACTTTCCCAATTCAGCCCCTAGCCTGACCATAAATCCATGAAGGTGAACTTGGAAAATATTCTCTTCAGCAATGTCCTATAGCTCCACTAGTTTTCCCTTGCATCACACTCAAGCAATGTTCATAACAACAAGTAAATCAAAAGTCTCCTTTCCCAACATACTTGGTAGCATCCTACCTCCTCTCATATGCTATTTATCATTTGCCCAGGTCTTTTCCCTCCGTTGGGAATTTTCACAGCATTCTAAATCCCTGATTTTCAGGGGCTGCCAATGGCCAAATCACTGATTTGCGACTTGTAATAATCATCCCAGAGATAGTTCCAACATGTTCCCCACTCATGGAGTCATTGTCAACTAAATTTAACATGGTTGTTCCATTTGTCCTCCTGCAATCAACATAAAATATTATGTTTCCATACAAGTTTCATAGTCAAATAGTTAGTTGGGTCAAATCAAGTCTCTACCCAATAGTCAAAATAATTAATTACAATTACCAAATTCAAAATTCAGAATTGCCTTAAATGGAAAAAAATTTCCAAATTCGAATTTACTAAAAACAAAATAAATTTCCAACAATTTTAAATTTCAAAAATATTTTTTTTTTGGGGATGTCACAATTAGCAAAAGGTATATATTTCTTTATCAATGATACATGGAATACATTATGTACAGACATAGATGCAGGAAATGCAATCATATAAGAAACTGGACCAATCCTCTCTAGGATTTCAAATGGCCCACAAAATCTGGCTAGCAAATTGGCGCAGCTTCCCACCTTCAGGGAACTCCTATTAGCTTTCAATTTCAGGAAAGCATGATCACCCACTTTGAACTCTCTGTGAGTTTTATTCTCATCGACATAAATTTTATGCCTGTCTTGCGAAGCTTTCAAATTCTTCTCAATTTTTATCATTTGGTCCTCCATCGCCTTGAGCAGCTCTGGCCCAACTACTATTCTATCAGCTGGATTATCCCATCTCACTGGAGTATTTCACTTTCTATCATAAAGTGCTTCAAATGGGCTCATCCTCAATGATGCCTGATACCCATTGTTGTAATAAAATTCTACCAAGTGTAGGTAGTCTTCCCATTTCTATGGTTTGTCCATCACATAAATTATTAGTATGTATTCTATCAATCTGTTCACCCTCTCTGTCTATCCATCAGACTCAATATGACAAGTTATACTAAAGTTCAGATTCATTCCAAATATTTTGATCAATCCTTTCCATAAATTGTCTCTATCGGACACAATTGTTTTAGTAATTTTGTCCAATTGTGCCACTTCCTTCATTAAAATATCAACAACATTTGCTACCTTGTGAGTAGTTTTTAGTGGAATAAAATGGGCATCTATTGTAATTTTGTCCACCACCACCAAGATCAAATGATCCATATTGCATGTTCTAGGAAATCCCGTAATAAAATCTATCGTCACTTGTCACATACCGACTACCTAAATCAAAGTTTTTTGATTTTCCGCTGAATCAGAACCCCCAAATTACATACAGAGGCCTAGTGCGAGCTAGCTCTTTCTCTCTCCCTGCTCCCATGGGGTCACGGGTTATGATCACAGTCCAAGTCAACGCAATAACTCTTTCATATTTCACGCCTCGTCGCTACAGTGATGTTCATTCATTTGACTTGGAAACTGCCGAACCCTGACAGGGCTAGCGATCGACCAGTGGTGACGAATCCCTACAGGGTTTGCAAATGGCCAATAGGAACAAATCCCAACAGGGATAGAGAACAGGCAATGAGAAATGGCCCTATTGCACGGTTAAGTGGAATACAGGTGGTAGAGATGGAAACGTGACACGGTAGTCGACCTGACAAGAGGGGCCCCACTTCACATGCCACACTATTCCGGACCCCCCCCAATTAAAGGTAGAATGGCAAGGAGGCTTTGGAATCCACCTGAGCGTTGTTGATCATGATGAATCGATCTCGATCGTTCGAGAGTTTCACTTCCAATTCCGAACCCCCCTCCCCCCCATTAAAGGCAGAATGGCAAGGGGGCTCTGTAATGAATCCTCAGCCATAGATCTAAGTGGCTGGACTCTAGCATTCCATATTTTCTCACTACTTACCTTTATGCGAATTCATACCCCAATGTAAAGTTGGCATATCTACCTCATATCGGATGGTCATCCCAGACCCAAGATCCTCCAAGAGGTTCCTAACCATTCATTAGAGCCTGGCCACATGCTAACATCTCGAGGTTTATAAGTATGGACTTTAGGGTTTGAGAGCATGGGGAAACATGTCCCTTCGGTATCCCGAATGCCGAAACGTCGAAGTGTTGAACGAACCTCAATCAGAGATTAGCCTCTTGGGTTAAGCATTGGTCAATATGACCTCTTCCCATATGACCATGACCTCTCTTCTGTCAGGATTTATCAAGGTGAGAGCCCGACCTATTGTCAATAGAACTCTTGAATCCTTGATTCCCAATTTCTCGAAACAGGTAATCTCTCGACACGTCACCTCCTTGAATTGGATGGCCCACAACTGCTCCGGGGTTTCCACCTTAGAGAGTCTCGATCCCTTGTCACCAAGACTTTCGATCCCACGATTCCTAATTTCCCATAATGGGAGATCTTATGACATGTGGCCTCCATCAATCGGACGGCTTAGATCTATCCCAGGATTTCCACAATGGACAGTCCCGATCTCTTGTCAACAGGAATCTTGATTCCTCGATCCCTGATTTCCCATAATGGGGGATCTTACGACATGTGGCCTCTATCAATCGGACAACTTAGATCTATTCCAAGGTTTTTCTCCCTTATACACTGGAGTCTTGACCCTCGGGTAACTCTTGATAGATCCAACGGTTGTCGGGTTCTTCAGCCAAGATCTGATGGCTCATAATGGTTCCTACCCATGCATTCTTCCACGACTCCCTGGGTGTGGAAAATATCCACGGTCTTGATATTCTCATAAACCTTGGGGATCTATAGTCCTAAACTCTTCACTACCCATGAAGACATAGGAAAACCAAGTGGTAAGGCACTTAATTCCCTACTTTCTCCCACTAATCTAATGGTCGTGGTTGACCGCAGATTCCCCGACGAAATCTCGTTCGTCGATTAATACCTATAAGGTTAAGGTACTTAACTTTCCAGCTCCTTCCTCCAATCTGATAGTTGTGAGTTATCACAGATCTCCCGACGGAATCTCATCTGTCGATTCGTTACTTCCTCCTTATGTTTTCATCTTGGTTTTCAAGAGGATCATTCCTCCTCATGCAGGGTCACTAAGGCCTTACACCTTCACAACCGCCTTCCCGGTTCTTGATGGGATTTTCAAGGAAGATATTTCTATGGGGAGATTTACGTAGGGTACTACCTAAGGTATATAAGGATGTCGTCCTCCCGAGAACCGGCGGTGAAGTCTGAATTTTGATCAGTGCGCACACAAATAATGAATTCATGAAGACATAAATCATACATAATCTTTCCATATAAATATACAACTACTAGTACTGATCAAAACACCATACAGTCATTATTATAATTAAATCATTCACAGTTTCACATCTTATGAGCATAATTATCAGAATAAACATATATTCATATATATTTCAAGATGCCAGAGACAAAACACTTATCAGAAATAACACCAGGGGTTATGCAACTGCTGAGAGGGGTGCTCGTTTCCACCCAACCATAGGCTTAGCGACTCCCATCGGATTTACCACTAGCCACCCTCGAGCTGATACCACGATGCTGTGAGACTGCGTCTCTATTTTCCAGTTAAAAAGAGCGAAGGTTGCAATCCTTCCTCTCTACTATCACTCACTCTGCATAATGCCAGAGTTCTCCCCTTGTGTCTTCCCTAATAATCGCTTCTACCCCACACCTTATCCTATTGCGAGGTTGTGTGTGGCATGATTATTTTCACGCTGGTCAGGTCTGACGGCTCTATGGATGGGCGGTTCGCCTCCCATCCCTCATTAAACCATCTACCTACCAGCCTGCGAGACATTTAATTCAGGGCTAGTGAGCCACTTTTGGTTCTCTGGACCAGTGGAGTCCAAATACAGTATCAATCCTCGGTGGAAGTTAATGTCACCCTTCCAGGTGCCTTCCACCACCATCATGGTCTCTTTTCAGCGCATCCCCTCTTAGTAGTTCATCAATATAAATTCATAATGTTATTTACATTCATTGACCTTCTTCATAAGGTCCATTCACATCATACATTCACATTTTCATCATGCATTAGCATGTTAATTCCTATATTAGGATTAATTACAAATTTGGGTGAAACAGGGTGTTACAATTCCATCCCCCTTAAAGGAACACCGTCCTCAATGTTCTTTCTCAAAACACATGTCATGCCTTTCTTATTCGACCACTTTAGAAGTCTTGATCTTCGTCATATTCCTTCAATAATTCCTGGACAACAAGCACATTAATTCACAATTTTGTGCAAAAACATCTTACTAATGTTCAAATTTCAAAAGAAAAAGAAATTTTCATATTCTTAGCACAATACTTATTTGTGCAGTTCGTGGATCTGTATCCACATGGTAATTTTTTAATCCATTCTCCTCATCCTCCTTGAAGTACCTGTTTGGATGCATAATTCCAATTCAATAGCTCACAAAATCCATCATAGTTTCATCTTTCTTTCCAAGGTTTTCCCTGCACGGGAAACTACCCACTGTGTGCATTATCCCAATAGTTTTCAAAAATTATGAAGGTCTCCTCTTCCTTGCGGTCACTCACCCTCTAGGCCCAGGCTCAGGCATCCCCTTCACTATTATACATTCCCTCGAGTGATCCATCTTGCCCTGCCAAGGTTTTCTCGCATAGGAAGAATTTTAGAGACTCTATCAAGTCTTACAGTCGAGGCATCCCTCGTACTTTCTCTGCTGAGGAATCCCTCCGGCTAGTGTTACCTCAACACAATTTTATTTTAGGCGATCATGACTCATCACAGGTTTTTCATGGCTCAGTAGTAGTCATGTTCATCACCTTCAGTTTTGACAGCCTTCAATTGTTCCTTTCTGAACATGTCCTTTCTTCTCACCTGTATCACAGGTATACAAAATTCATGAGACATCATTATCAATTCTAAATTTCAAAATTTTATTGCAAACCTGTCACCCACAAATTTGTCCATCCTCATGATTTGTTTTCATATTTGTTCTGCATAGGAACCAAATTCATAATTAGGGAACTTTCCTTCCCATAATGGTTTGGCTCAGCAGGCAATTGGACTTCATTATGGGCTTACAATGCTGCCATATCCAAGACCCCTTTGCTTCCTGCACTTTCAACTTCAATTGGCCAAATAGCTTGTTAGCTTTTCCATGCATATACATTCTATTACACCTTTACCACATCGTCATAACAATCTCATAATTGTGCATACTTAATGATTAAATTACTTCCTCAAAAAGAAATACCATTCCTTGCAGTTTGGCCCAGCAGGCAATCGGTCTTTCATATGGGCTTACCTTACTGCCATATCCATGACCCTCTGCTTCCTGCAATTCATTCCTTAATCAGCCAAACAAAATGGTTAGATTCTCTATGTACATATGTATATATATATATTCAAACATAATTCAACATTTCAAAGGGTTTCAACAAATGTGCCACTATCCATGGCCACATTCATACCCAATGCATTTTTGCATTGATTTCAAGTTCGTCACACTTTAGGACCAGTTCTGGGTCATGGGGTGTTGGGATTTAACCTATCCTTTCCTCATATGGTTTTAGTCGTTTTTCATTCATTCTTAAAACAGGATCCACGTTCTCTGCTATAGGTCGATCACGACCCCAAATTAGTAGATATTAAACTTAAAAGTTTCGCATGAATGCTCCCACACATTATGCCTTCATTAATATTCAGGGTGCCAACACTCATGGCCGCCCACATTTGATTTTCTCTAACACCTATACCTTGTGAGTAAAAATGTTGGAAGGTCCTCCTTCCTCAATGAGGAATCCATTGTTTGTCTTTTATGCAAATATGCATTTCCTAGAAGTAATTCCAAGCAACGTGCTATCTATGAGCACTTTTGTTTCCAATCGTTCCTTGACTGGTCCATGTGTTCATGACGTATCAGTTCATGAATTCTTCCAAAGTTTACAATCAGTCTTTTAGTACTAGAGGTTCGTGCCTTCATTATTCAGGTCATCCTCCCCGAATTATACCCTACTCGGGTATCCAAGGCATACAACTGCCCTTTCAATTTTTTAGGTATAACATGCAATAATAAATATTTTGGAAGGGGTTCTTACCAAATCCCTTCATACCCTGTGTCACACAGGCAAGAATACCTTTATATCTGTTCTTGGTTGTTTTCACCCTTTCTCTATCCTCTAACTTATCAGTATTACTTTAGTGGGATTTCCACAGTCCCGTGAACAACCTTCCGACCGCAGCCTTTCCATGGTCACCCTATGCTTGAGGTCATTCATTATTGGCAACTCTCTTCCTCAATAGTTCCAATATTATTCCTTTCTACACATGAAATACACCATAGGCATATTAATCGTCATGAAATTGAAATGCAAATATCATAGCGTTTAATTAATAATAATAATAAAAAAAAACGTTTTCAGGCATGTCTAACATATCTGTATGCACTTCATCGCATTATCTTTAATTTTTTTCATGAGTGTAACATAAGGGTTCTCAATTGTTTTCAAAACATTACAACCATCATTACTACGGTGTCAAAGCATTTTTGTTCATCAATGTACTGGCTTTCTCATCCCATAGATGCGTGATGCACAGTCATGAAGAATTGAGGGCTATCCCCTTCTTCCAATTCTTTCTACCTTGCCTGGGGATTGTCAGTCAAGTCAAGCTACCTCTAAGTCTCATTGCCTTTCCTTAATAACAGCTTCAACCAAGCCGTATCAGATAAGCATCCCCAATTATCCATTCAATCATACCCAGGGGTTTACTGGCCTCTTACCAACCAAGCTGGTTTCCGCAACTGCTTTTTTCTGAGCACCCCTGGTTTAGGCCCATCCTAACTTCTTAGGATACTTCAACATGCTTTAATAGAAAATATCGGTTCATAGTGAATTAGGAATGTGTGCATCCTACACACTTCCATTAGGTTATCAGAATGGTCAATATTCAGTTATTAGTCTTCTATTACTTACATGATTCTTCCAAAAATGTAATTCAAGATTCTTATACATGGATAGGCCTTGCAGCCCATTATCCAATCCTTCAACAATTATCAGGTTTGTGACTCTATTCCTCTGACAGAGACCTTATACAGTTCCTCCACTAGGAACTCCTTCAGCATGCAACTTCCTTGTTGCAGATCCATCACCACTATGACGGCCTCAACCTTGAGTTTACCTTTTTGTGGTCTACCAAATATTCCCCTTAAGGAATATAAACATGCATCTTTGTTAATTTACGTCTATGATGTTCTTAACCATTTCCACAATCCTAAGCCTGCATGTAGCTATCATAGGTATACTTCATAGCCTACATACATTTCTATTTTTTTTTTAAATCAGTCATTTCAGGATTGGTCACCATCCTTCTCATGTGATCTGCAAAGGCATAAACATTTGCCTCTTATCATGACAACAGAGCATCCTTGCTCGTTCACTCTTTCCTTTAATTGTACTGGATTTTCCTTGGGATATGGAGTACATTCCCTTTAAGCTATCCTTCAAGACAGATCCTTCATGACTCTTCAGAACAGAGTCAACCATGCATCCATGGTATTCATTCAATTTTGGCAAGTGTAAGTCTTGCCTCACATTTCAATCATCAGGGCCGTCATGTTGGGCCTTTAGTATATTTATACTCTTACATCATACATGTGCATTACTTGCACGTTCTATATATCATTCACACCTCACTGGTATGAGTATCAGGCTTCTTAATAGGAAGCTCCTTGATGCATTAAACTCATGCACTATTCATCATACTGGCTTACACCCTCTCCTCAGGCAACCACTAGCGATGACTACGATCCAAATTTAAAAGGCGCTTCGCATTTCGCGATTTTGGAATTCCCATTGCAAGGAATTCTATTTTCCCTGACTCCCAAAATCTGAAAACCTGAAAGACCAAGGCTAAGGTTTTCTTGTCTCTTTCATCTACATGACCCTTCGCTTGGAATCTGGGGTCAATTCTCAGACACACATCAGGATCCTGTATTTCAGCGAATCCATGGACAACGCTCCACCATTTCCCAAACTTATATTCTATGTGGGCCGACAAGTCTAGATCCCATGGTCCAGATCTCTCCGACAATCATCGGTCCTGATTAACTTGGTGATTTTCCTAGCGTGACTTTGGGAAGTCTATGCTTCCATTTTCCCCATAGATGAAACCTCTAAGCTCTAGATCAATGACTATCATTGATTCCAATCTAAGGGATATTATTCCTTGTGAGCTTATGAGTGATGAGAGGTTATCATCCTTTTGGTCTTGCGAAATTCTAGTATCTCCTTACAACTAACCAGTGTGCTACTTCCCGAGATCGAACAACCCGAAAAATTTTGGTTCTTTCTGAATGGATCTTGACCTTAGATCCCATCCAATCTTCAAAATTCTTTTCTGAAGGATTTCTCTAGCTACATCTTCTGATATTTTTAAGTTACTTACATGACTAATCTCATAGTCCCATCTCATACGGGTGTTATCCTCTCTTTATGAAATTGAACAACAAGGGTCACTCTTGGGACTTAGCAACAGTCCCAAAGGACTCCTTAAATAGGTTATCCTCACTGTCGATTCTAACCATTATAGGTTAGGTAAATCTGACCTTACATATTTTCACTAGTCCTCTCATTCATGAGGAATTATATGATCAGGGTTTAGTTTCTTAATAATACAGTGCTGATAACTTTCTAAGGATCCTACCAGTCCTTAATAGATTTCCCAAATCATGAAGGGGTTCTTCCTTTGGGTATTAATCCTCACCTAACCAGCCATCTTAATCGTAAGAGACTCTACCTGCTTTAGTAGGTAGCCATTGTTACATTAAAGCAGAACAACTCAGTTCCTGTCCCTTGTCCGGCTCATGCAGCTTCATAGCATAATTCATTCCACTTCTGTTATTGGCACTTAGATCTTATCAGTAATAATGATCAATGCATCCCTACTCCTATGAGAGTAGTTACCTTCTTAACAGAGGGTTATAGAAATTTCCAGATTACAGTATAATTCTGCAATCCTTCTCCTTAAAGAGAAAACACAGATAACAATATCTTCTAACGCGGCTCATACCTGAGCCCAAGCAGGCCAAGTGTTGTAACCATGCTCTAATACCACTTTGTCACATACCCACTACCTAAATCGGATTTTTTCAGTTTTCCACCAAATCAGAACCCCTGAATTACCTACGGAGGCCTAGCACGAGCTAGCTCTTTCTCTCTCCCCGCTCCCATGGGGTCGCAGGTTATGATCACAGTCCGGGTCAATGCAGTACCTCTTTCATATTTCGTGCCTTGACACTACAGTGTTGTCGAGTTTTTTGACTTTGCAACCACCGAACCTTGACAGGGCTAGCCATCGACCAGTGGGGACGAATCCCTACAGGGTTTGCAAATGGCCAATAGGAACAAATCCCAATAGGGCTAGAGAACAACCAATGAGAAATGGCCCCATTGCATGATTAAGTGGAATACAGGTGGTAGAGAGGGAAATGCGACATGGTAGTCAACATGACAGGAGGGGCCCCACTTCACATGCCACACTATTCCAGACCCCCCCCCATTAAAGGTAGAATGGCAAGGGGGGTCTGGAATCCACCTGAGCGCCATTGATTATGATGAATCGATATCGACCGTTCGAGAGTTGCGCGTCTAATTATGGACCCCCCCCCCATTAAAGGCAGAATGAAAAGGGGGCTCTTGAATGAATCCTCAGCCGTAGATCTGAGCGGGTGGAATCTGGCCTTCTAGATTTACTCGCTACTTACCATTATGCGCATTCACACCCCAGCGTAAATCTAGCATCTCTACCTCACATCGGACGGTCATCCCAGGCCTAGGATCCTCTTAGAGGATCCTGACCATTCATTAGAGCCTGGCCACATGCTAACATATCAAGGTTTATAAGTCTAGACTTCAAGGTTTGAGAGCATGGGGAAACATGTCCCTTCGGTATCTCGAATGTCGAAACGCCAAAGTGTTGAACAAACCTCAATCGGTGATTAGCCCCTTGGGTTAAGCATTGGTCGATATGATCTCTTCCCATATGAACATGACCTCTCTTCTGTCAGGATTTATCAAGGCAAGAGCCCAACCTATTGTCAACAGGACTCTCGAATCCTCAATTCCCAATTTCCCAAAACGGGTAATCTCTCAACACGTCACCTCCTTGAATCAGATGACCCACAACTGCTCCGAGGTTTCCACCTTGGAGAGTATTTATCCATTGTCACTAGGACTCCCGATCCCGTGATTCTTGATTTCCCATAATGGGAGATCTTATGAAATGTGGCCTCCATCAATCAGATGGATTAGATCTATCCCAGGATTTCCACAATGGACAGTCCCGATCTCTTGTCAACAGGAATCCTGATTCTTCGATCCCCGATTTCCTGTAATCAGAGATCTTACAACACATGGCCTCCGTCAATCGGATGGCTTAGATCTATTCTGGGGTTTTTCGCCCTTATACACTAGAGTCTTGACCCTTGGGTAACTCCTGACAGATGCAACGACAGTTGGGTTCTTCAGCCAAGATCTGATGGATCATAATGGTTCCTACCCATGCATTCTTCCACAACTCCCCGGGCATGGAAAAGATACACGGTCCAGATATTCTCATAAACCTTGGGGATCTACGGTTCTAAACTCTTCACTACCAATGAAGACATAGGAAAACCAAGTGGTAAGGAATTTAACGCCCTACTTTCTCCTACTAATCTAACGGTCGTGGCTGACAGTAGATTCCATGATGAAATCTTGTCCGTCGATTAATACCTTTAAGGTTAAGGTACTTAACTTTCCAGCTCCTTCCTCCGATCTAAGGGTCGTGAGTGACCACAAATATCCCAACAGAATATCATCCGTTGATTCATTACTTCCTCCTTATGCTGTCATCTTAGTTTTCAAGAGGATCGTTCCTCCTCATGCAGGGTCACTAAGGACTTACGCCTTCACAACTGCCTTCCCGGTTCTTGATGGAATTTTCAAGGAAGGTATTTCTATGGGGAGATTTATTTAGGGTACTACCTGAGGTATATAAGGATGTCGTTCTCCCGAGAACCATACGTGAAGTCTGAATTTTGATCAGTGCACACACAAATAATGAATTCATGAAGACATAAATCATACGTAGTCTTTCCATATAAATATACAACTACTAGTACTGATCAAAAGACCATACAGTCATTCTTATAATGAAATCATTCACAGTTTCACAACTTATGATCATAATTATCAGAATAAACATATATACATATATATTTCAAGATGCCAGAGACAAAACACTTATCAGAAATAACACTAGGGGTTATGCAATTGTTGAGAGGGGTGCTCGTTTCCACCCAACCATAGGCTTAGCAACTCCCAATGGATTTACCACTAGCCACCCCTGAGCTAGGACCACGATGCTATGAGACTGCGTCTCTGTTTTCCAGTGACCAGGAGAGAAGGTTGCAATCCTTCCTCTCTGCTATCACTCACTCTACATAATGCCAGAGTTCTCCCCTTGTGTTTGCCCGCCTAATCGCTTCTACCCCAAACCTTATCCTCTTGCAAGGTTGTGTGTGGTGCGATTACCCTCACGCTGGTCAAGTTTGACAGCTCTACGGATGGGTGGTTCACCTCCCATCCCTCATTAAACCATCTACCTACTAGCCTGCGAGACATTTAATTCAGGTCCAGCGAGCCACTTTTGGTTCTTCGGGCCATTGGAGTCCAAATACGGTATCAATCCTCAGTGGAAGTTAACGCCACATTTCTAGGTGCCTTCCACTGCCATCATGGTCTCTTTTCAGCACATCCCCTCTCAACAGTTCTGTAATATAAATTCATAATGTTATTTACATTCATCGAACTTATTCATAAGGTCCATTCACATCATACATTCACATTTTCATCATGCTTTAGCATGGTAGTTCCTATATTAGGATTAATTATAAATTTTGGGGAAACAGGGTGTTACATCACCACTTCCCACTTCCATTCAGGAATGGGCAAAGGTTGCAGCAACCCTGTTGGGTGCCTATGCTCAACTTTAACTTTCTGGCATTCCATCCATCTAGCGATGTATTCAATGATCTCTCTCTTCATACCTGGCCAAAACTAATGGCTCTTGACTTCTGCCACGATTTTCTGATATCCAGGGTGCCTTGCATAAGGGACATTATGAATCTCATGCAAAATCATACATTTCAAGTCATTGACATTTGGAACCAAAATTTTCTTCGTATGTAGCAGTATTCCATCTATTCCGAAATTATAAATATCCATCTTCTGTGGCATCTTACCTTTTTGTACCTTTCTACCAATTCTCTATACTACATGTCTTCATTTGTAGCCTCGGTAATTTTTCTTTTAGTATCAGTCTGATATATGCTAATGGTTGTAGCATATAGTTCATGCACCCTCCTGCTGAGTGCATCAACCACTTTATTCTCTTTCCCCTTGATATGATTTATATCAAAGTCATATTTGCTTAGAAATTCTAAGCATCTGATTTGCCTAGCATTTAGATTTGGTTGATCAAATAAATATTCCAGACCATTGTGGTCTGTTCTTAGCTCGAACCTCTTCCCCATGAGGTAGTGTCTCCATTTCCTCAAGGCATGCACTACGGCTTCCAACTCCAAATCATGAGTGGCATAATGTCTTTCATGCTCCTTCAACTTCCTTGATTCATAATATATAACAAAATCATTTTGAGTGAGGACTCCACCAAGTCCCTCATTACATGCATCTATGCATACAATGAAGTCTTCATTTGGGTCTGCAATCCTTAGTATTGGATCACTTTTCAATAATTGTTTCAAGTGTTGGAAACTCTTTTCACAATCTAGTGTCCACTGAAACTTCACACCCTTTCTTTGTTAGGATGTGATTGGGTGTGCAATCTTTGAGAATCCTTCAATGAATCTCCTGTAATAACCTAGAATACCCATGAATGATATCACCTCTATCACATTCTTTGGCACTGCACATCCTCTAATGGCTTCTATCTTCTCAGGATCCACTGCTATCCCATCGTTTGAAATGATATGCCCCAAATAATGAATTTGTTTTTGATAAAGTGAACACTTGCTCAATTTGGCATACAACTGATGATCCCTTAATACTTGCAACACCATTCTCAAATGATGTTCCTGCTCTTCCTCAGACTTAGAATATATAAGAATATCATCCAAAAATATAATGACAAACTTGTCTAAATATTCTCGAAAAACACCATTCATTAAACACATGAAAACAGATGGTGCATTTGACAACCCAAATGGCACTAGTGTGAACTCATAATGACAATACCTTGTCCTGAAGGTGGTCTTGATGACATCTTCCTCCTTAATCCTTGCCTGATGGTATGTTGATATGAGATTTATCTTTGAAAATATCTTTGCATCCTTCAATTGATCAAAGAGATCGTCAATCCTTGGCAGAGGATACTTATTCTTAATAGTCACTTTATTCAACTATCTGAATTCAATGCAAAATCTTAGTGTTCCATATTTCTTATTCACAAACAAGACTGGGGAACCCCAAGGTGACATAGTTGGGCATATATACCCCTTCTTCAGAAGTTCTTCAAGATGCATTTGCAACTCCTTCAATTCTAGTGTACTCATTCTGTAAGGAGTCTTTGACACTGGAGTTGTTCCAAGAATTAGATTTATAGAGAAATCATTGTCTCTCTTTGGGGGTAGTCCTCGTACCTCCTTGAATACATCTTCAAATTCTTTCAAGACTGCATAATATCCCAAATTTGGCACCTTATCTTTAGGTGTCTCTTCCATATGAGCTGAAAATATTTGACACCCTTTTCTATAACATTTCTTTAGCTGCAATGCTAAAATTTCTCTAATGGTTACTACCCTAGGAATTCCCTATACTTTCCTTTGGTTCCCTTCCTCATCCAAGCAAGTAAATTCTTTGTTATGATAGTCTAAGATAGCACGATTTTGATCCAACCAATCCATAACAATTAGACAGTCATAGGAACCTAAAGGTAATATGTTCAAATCTGCCTTGGTGTTTAGTCCA
The DNA here is from genome assembly GCA_009831015.1 of Picea engelmannii. Taxonomy (NCBI): domain Eukaryota; kingdom Viridiplantae; phylum Streptophyta; class Pinopsida; order Pinales; family Pinaceae; genus Picea; species Picea engelmannii. The sequence continues at coordinate 444,400 of ML785752.1, read as the reverse complement.
TTCATATCCACGAGGCATGACTTAACCATCTCATTAAATTTTATTTTGGCTCCTATAGCTAGCTGCACCAACCAAGATTTTCCATGCTTTCTTCTTGACAATTGCAAAATTTCCACCATCTTAGGATTTATGTAGCTATGACTAGCTCCTGAATCAATTAAAATAGCAATGGTTTGGTTGTTGATCATACCTTCCACTTAAATCATGTGGGACTGATACTCTACTTGCTTTTTGTCCAGGGCTACATAGATCCTTGGCACATTTCTACCCATGTCCTTCACTATTTTAGCTCATCGTACATTGTGAACAGTCCTCCCTTTTTCACTTCTGTGAGGACAATCTCTGAACATATGATATCCTTTACAACCCCAACATTAAATAGGTGTCTGTCTTGCTCTTTGACCCCCTGTCTCAATCGTTTTGGGATCTCTAGGATTTTGTTGTCCCTGTGGATTATTTCTGAAGAATGGTAGCTTAGACCCCTTCTTCCTTTGATCCATATTGAATTTGTTTTTGTCTTCCCAAGCCTTTTGGAAAGTTGGCCTTGATTTCTGTTGATCATATATGCATTTAGCTCGTTTTATGGTCTATTCCAATGTCTTGGGATCATCATACTGTATTTTGTCACTGATGAATGAGGGAAATCCACTCAAATAACTTTGAATTTTTACTATCTTGTCCTTGATGAAAGAGACATACTTCAGCATTTTTAGAAACCTTCTCTCATACTCATCTATGGTCATACTTCCAAGATTGAGTTCAAATAACTCTTTTATTTTCTTGTCATAATATCTCATAGTCAAGTATTTCTTCTCAAAATACTTCTTGAATTCCCTCCAAGTAACAATTTTCTCTTTAATGTGTTGCACTGGCACAAGTGGATCCCACCACAAGGATGCCTTTCCTTTGAGTTTATAGATGGAAGTTCTACCCTTTGCATGAGAATAATAATTATGCAATTGAAAATACTTTCTCATGCCCAACAACCATATTTTTGCATCTATCCTTCTTGTGCTCACCATCAAATGTTTGAGGTTTGATTTTGTTCATTTCTCCTCGTAGTTCATCCACCCCGGACCTCTTATGCCTTCTGACAGGGTATGGACTTGAGCTACTTCCTACTCTCTTATTGGAATGCCTCAGATAATGGTTGTGATGCCTACTAACACTTCTTTCTCTTATTTTCTCATCCAAAGGATTGTGACTCCCAGATTTTCTTGAGCCACTCTCCTTATCCAATTTATTTTATATTCTATTCAAGCCCTCCAATAACTTCATGTTGAAGTCATCCTGCTACTCCTTGGCTTTCATAAGCCTTTCATTATCAGCTTTATGGCTTTGGACATCCTTCTTCAAATTTTTAATGGTCTCTACCATATTTATGTTTTCATTCCTTTCATCTCCATGTCCATTGGAGTTTGTTCCTTCAATGCCCAAATGGACCTCCATCCCTCTGCTCTCATCTTGCTGACTGTAATTCCCCTGTGCCTCTTCCATTTCTATGGACTCTGCACTGATTTGATTTGATCTAGTTGTTGTTAATTCTGCAAAATGTGCATCCATCAAAACTTATCAAGCTAACTAAATCAACAAATCGTGAAAAATATGAACCATTTTGGTTCAATAAATACATTAGAATTATTTCTTCTGATTTCATGGTGTTATCACCATGACAATTCTTAGATAAGACCCAAGTCTTGAGATACATTAGGGCAAAAGGTGGTTTTTGAAACCATTTTTGCCAAAGTCCCAATGTCATGTGTTTCAATATGTCAAAACCACCACTCATGGAACGAGCGACGGCTAGTTAGATCACCCCTTTTCACTCATTCAGTAATTCACATCAGTATGATGTCAGGTGAACACCACCATGTATCGAACTCAAACACTAATAATTTGAAATGGATTAACCGCGCATGGAAAACCCATGTATTTGTATGTAAATATGTCGGTGATTCATGATTGGGACTCGATAACTACCGATTCTCAAGTATGGAGGCATCATCTTATCCATAAATGGAGTAATCTCCCAACTTTCTCGACCTTCTGATCTCTGTAAAATAATTTCGATGTCCACAAAATTGAGATACATGGAAAAATTTGTATCCAGTGAGACTAGTTATTTAGGAAACATGGTAGATTTTCCTACAAGTAAGAAGGAAAAGGTAATTGCACAAATAATAGAGACTAAATTTCACACAGAACCTGCCACAGTCTCGAAATTAGAAATCAGGCTAAATCCTATTATGAGGGATCTAGTCATCAATAAGCGAGTTGTTAAGAAGAAATGGAGCAAGTGACAGAAGAAAGAAACCATAGCTGAAACGGTTGCAAGTGTTGGAGAGGATCAATTGGTCTGGTTAGACACTTTAAAGGAGGAAATTGCTAAGATGAAATGAGTCCTCGAATAAAAATTAAGTACATTTCAATAAATTTTGGACAGATGATAACAATGGTAAGGGATGTTAGAGATGATATACATGTTCTTAAATGGTCCCTTTAAAATAGGATAACTACTATTTTAAATCATTTCCTTTTTGTAACATTGGGATTGAAATGAATATATGAATACAGAAGTAGATTTTGGACTATTTATGGCAAGATTATAACTGGTGGTGCTATGAGTCTTGTTTTCTTTCATAGTATGCATTTCTTGTAAGCTTATATTTCAATTTCATCTCTCTGAATCGGAGAAATATAAGACCTAGAATTCATCTCTGAGATGCTCTCGACATAGCAATTTAGACTATATTTGTTTCTTCTCAAAACAACTCTGAATTCATTTTAATAATGCTCTGATGCGGTTGTGTATTTCTTTTTTCTCCAATACTATGCAAATTTTCTATTAGACTCAGACTCATCACCTTAATTAGCCTTCCAAACTTCATGTGCACAAAAATTCAACCTGTAAACCCATAATTATCGTGCACAACAACACCACAAGGAAAGTCGTGCTTCTGCACACCTATATCCACTATGCATTTCTTCTCCGTCGTGTCAATAGCTTGCGTGCACTACATTTTCATTGTGCGCTAATATCCACTACGCATAGTTTTGGTTCTTGCATTGATACCTGTTGAACACAGTTTTTGTATCGCGCATTGATATTCCACATGCATTTCTCTCTATGCAGTGTACCATTCCAAGCTCAATATGCCCCACCGCGCACAATAATTTTCACTCACCATTGAATACACTGTCGCGAGACAACTTATAATCATATTGTGTGCACACCAACTAAACTCCTCTGTCTTTTGAAATACTATGCACACCATGTGCACCACTATTATGTGGGTGCACACCGCGCAATGCTAAATTTAGCGTGCACATCCACACAGAATATTCTTCCACACGTCGCCACAATTTACCATGCTCACCTTCTCGCCAACATTTTCCACGTGGTGCCAAAATTTACTGCATTCACCTGCACGCCAATATTTTCCATGTGGTGCCAAAATTTACCACGTGCTCCTACACACTAATATTTTCCATGGATGCTTTGTGACTTGAAATTTGGCCACTTTGAAATTAATCTTCTATGAATATTTTCTTCAATTGAACCTTTCCGACCCATCTAGGCTTAGTGTTGGAAATGAAGCTCTGATTCCATAATGTAATGTTCTCAACCAACCACGGTCGGGCCACGCTATGCCAGATAAATCTTACTGTTCTCTTTGCAGAACATACTGTAACATACCCAACAGTCAACTAAGCTGTTCCACGTAAATTTTTCTTTGAAGGTCCGCATGCAATTAAACATATACATACAACACTCTTGAGGAATATTTACATATAAAATGTAGACAAACAGTTACATTATGTAAATATGTGATTTCATACTGAAATAATAGTAAACACAGGCATGCATCATATACAGGAAATACCCATAACCATACAGACAATTATAATCATGAATAGGAGATAACCCATAAAATAAGCACATAAATAACAATGTAGCATGTAAATTTATAACACAATTGGTACTTATCTTGGGAAGAATGTCACCAACTGTGTGCAGACCATCCACGAACTTCCCATCCTTAGACCACACTATTCATCACTCTCAACAGTGAGTCACCCTCGAGCCGTAAATCAACTGTACTCGGGTAAAGGGATTCCTACCAGGCTAAAGGGTCATAGACAATAGGAAAGACTCTGTCATGGTGCTCACTCAACTAGTAGCCTATAGTCCCTCATTCCTCACATGCCTATCCCACCCAAGGAAGTGTGCCCCTTGTCTGCTCAACAGTCCTTCAGCTGCCCCACTTCCATTCCGGGGCTTGAACAATAGGCGAGACAGGAAGTCTTAGAGAAATGTAGCTATAGTTTATCACCTTCGGTAAATCGATCCCCAATAATTCTCTCACTCAGAGAATTTCTCATCGGCCTGACAATCAGACTCTTCAATATCCCATGGGCCTGAAAACCCACTTCTTCAATCCCTCTCCCAAGCTAACCAGGCACACCAACATGAAATGGCTATGGAAATAGGTTCAGGTATAGTGATAGGAAAATATGAGGATAATTCAAGGACTATGCGACTGCTCTTGAAATAATGGTTCAACAATCTAGAATGATGGTAAAAATCATGGAGAATATGATCGTAAGAATGATGGGAACCCCCCCAAATAAACTAAGTCTCAACAATATGTATGCATGTCCCCAACTTGACACTTGTCATGCTGAAAGCTACTTTGGTCCACTTGTCCCCAACTTTAGGACTTAGGATAAAATAATTATCCATACCTTATGTTTTAAGAAATATTAATATAATATTTTTTTTGGCTTAAGCTCTCTAGCTTAGCCCTTTCCCTTAACTTTTGTCCCTCCCTTTCCCTAACTGGTGGAGTTCAGACCCCCATATCTTTTATCTTGGTCAGTCTACGCGCAACGATGTATTTTATATTAATCATGAGACATATACAAAATAGGCACACTGGTGTTTAACATCTAGGTTCTCTGGCCTAATTCCAAAACATATGCATCCCAACTTATAATAACTATCTCACCAACCTATAACACATATCATATACACAAAGGATTGATGATCTCAATATTGCATGCACTTTAGTTACTTCACGTGGTATCTGGAAATGTGTGCACTACATCCTTTTATTGCACAGTACATGCATGCACTATGCCATGAAATATGCATTACAAAATGATGTCAAAACAACTCAGTAGCTTAAGTACACTTGCATTACATTTGCAATTGGGTTCGTCCAAGGGATATTACAAATCATCCTTTAGATAATATTATCGGAAAAAAAGGTGCAAGATTTGAGACTAGAAGAAAAATCCATTCACGAGAACAAACTCACCTAACACTCTTATCTACAATTGAACCAAACTATTTTGAAGAACCTAGGAAGGATGAATTTTGGAACAAGGCCATGTATGAAGAATTGGATCAAATAGAGAAAAACGACACTTGGGAACTAGTTCCAAGACCAAAGAATAAGAATGTGATCGACACAAAGTGGGTCTTTAGGAATAAATTGAATGAATATGGACATGTTACAATGAACAAAGCTAGATTGGTATGTAAAGGATATGCACAGATTGAAGGAATCGACTTTGAAGAGACATTTACTCCAGTTTCCAGAATGGAAGCAATCCGTTTTCTTTTAGCTTATGCATGCTCCAAAAATAATAAAATGTATCAGAGGGATGTAAAATCATCTTTTTTGAATGGGGAACTTGAAGAAGAAGTCTACATTAAGCAACCAAAAGGATTTCAGCTGTTAGAAAATGCATATTATGTGTGTAAAATAAAGAAGGCCTTGTCTGGTCTAAAACAAGCTCCTAGAGCATGGTACTCTAGACTAGATAAGTAACTACAAAAAAGGGTTCAGAAAAGGAAGTGCAAAAAACAACCTATACATCAAGGTAAGTCAAGGTAATATTTTATTAATTGAAGTTTATGTTGATGATATTATTTTTGGTAGTGATGATGACAGGTTAAGCCAAAAAATTGCAAGATATATGCATAAAAAATTTGAAATGTCGTCACTTGGAGAACTATCCTTCTTTATAGGACTTCAGATACGTCAAATAAACCAAAGAATTTTTATTTCTCAAACCAAGTATATCAGAGAAATGATAAAGAGGTTCGCAATGGAAGATTGCAAACCAGTTATCACTCCCATGCAAACCAATTGCAAGTTGAGAAAATATGACGATTCAAAGTCTACAGATTAGAGGAAATATAGGTCAATGATTGGAAGCCTACTATATGTGACATCATCTAGACTAGATGTAATGCAGGTAGTTGGACAAGTGGCATGATTTAAAGGAGAACGAAAGGAATCACATGTATTAGCACTGAAGATGATTTTCATATATCTCAAAGGAACAAAAGATTTTGGATTATGGTATCCAAAATGAAAGGATCTATCACTTATTGCCTACACAGATGAAGATTGGGAAGGTTGTATTGATGACTGACGAAGCACCAGTGGAGCAATGTTCTATTTGGGTGAGTTTTTGGTATCATGGTTAAGCAAGAAACAATCATCAATATCTTTATCTACAACCAAGGTAGAGTATATTACAACAACATCATGTTGTACACAGGTTCTTTGGATGAAACAAACTTTGATACATATACAGGTTGAGTATGATGAGCCCATTCCAATCTATTGTGATAATACAAGAGCCGTCAGTATCTCAAAGGAAGGATAAATTCTTTTGATGATGCTTTCTAAGGTATGTTTTTTACAGGTCATCTCACCATTTTAGCAATAATTCTTTTTATAGAATGATTCAGACATTGAAATTGAAATGACATTGAGGAAACATATCCAAGTATCAGTGGTAAAAATTCAGCTTATGGGTCATTGTATTTTTGAAGTTACATTTCGTGGAAAATAGGGTTTGTGGCTAGTCCTGAAACTAGTAAAAAAGAAGTGTTTCGGGTAAAAAACTCATACATTATTCACAAAATATCCAAATTCATTAAGAAAAAATGTGTTTGTTAGAGTACAGTCTGTAGTATGCTATTGAAAATTTTCATATCAATTCAACAAATATTTTGTGTGGGGCACACGCTACAAGGTCACTCTCTAGAATAAGACAGAATCCAGAAATGTGTTCCATTTTTTATATAACTCCTTTTCTTAGAGGTTCCAAGTAGTGACACGTGAAAGAATTGAATAAAAAAAATTGAAGAAGATTGCATATCAGTTTCAAATCTTTATTCATTACATGTACAAAGTTATGATTATTTAAAGTTATGGTTGTTGACTAATCCAAAACTAGTCTTGTGAGACTAAATAGAAGTTTGATGAAAATGATAGTCTCTTGTTGTTAAAGTTAAGGAATGTTTTCAGGTATGTGATCATACACGCCAAGTCTATTGCAAATTTACAAATCATATTTGGATGATGAAATTGATGAGGGATTTTGGTTGAGATACAAGTTGGGTACATGGTTGAGACAAGTAGTTGATGAGTTGGCACATACATGAGGTGTATAGTTGATGATGTTGGTACATATTGATGAGTCATAGTTTATGAGTACTTGACACATGATTGGTACATAGTTGGTACATGGTTTATTGCACTTGTTTATGGTAAAGGTTGATTACAGATTGTTTGGTACAGGTTGGTGCATGGTTGATGCATGGTTCAGGTTTATTGGTACAGATTTACAACGATATGTTGAGCCTCTAAATTGACATCCCCACTACCCTATGATACTCTTCATCTATACCTTTTTGGCTTACCTAAGCTTGGGTAAATGAAAAAGAACACTACCATTATCCGTTGATAAGGTCATAAGGTAAAGTATAATTAATTCATTCATTTTTGTGGTATTATTGAGCTAGGAGATTAAATGTTTCATGTACTAATGCTTCAATTTTCGATGTATAATCTTTGACCTCTAGATAAATCTAGCCTTCCTGTACTAGCTCAGCAATCCAGTACCAAGTGCGCCTTCTATGAAGATCCGATACTGAATCTCCACTGTCATGATCTGGTACCAACGATCATAGACTGTTGTGATCCGGTACCCCATTTGTGCACTATTCGGATCCAGTACCATCTATTTGTTATGATCTGGTACAAATTCAAGAAGCCGTATGTACCAAGTTTAGCTCCAGATCATACCCAAGACAATTGTTGGATGATTATTGAACCATAAATGTTTTAGCAAGGCTATATTAGGATAGTTTGTTGTTGCTTCATCCTCATGCACTTCGTGTCACGAGGATGAAGCTCAGAATATGTAATCGAATAATTAAATTTAACAATTGACTGATTTGCAAATGATTTCACCTCCTTGTGTTTCATGACTAAGACTGTTTAAATAGTCATGGCAAGAATGGTGGAAGGAGAGAGTTAGCATAATACAGATGTGAAGCAACGTTATATATTGCAGAACATATTTTGGGTGAAGATTAATAGAAGGATGTCATTTATCTCTATGCCTTGATCGTCTATGATTGAATGTGAGCTGATTTGTTAGAATAGTTTGATTCTATGTTTTGAGGTTTGAGTGAGAGTAATGTGTGAGTTGAAAACAATTTTATTGTAGACTCTAGTCACTGACTTGTTGAAGCGGCAAGGGCCCACTGCCCAACAAAGGTCAGAATCTTCGTAGATTAGTATTAGCATTTTCTTTCGATAGTGTGAATGTTAGATTAGCTGAAGCTTTAATTCCTTCTAATGATAGCAGTACAATTTAGGCTAGAATTTTAATTATATGATCATTTAGAGAGCTTTACTCACTCTATTTTTCATATGCTCTGTTTTTATGAATTTGATTTTTAGACATGAATGTTGGCAGCAATAGTCAGACATATTTGAAGGAGAACTAGTGAAGTTTACAACAAAACATTGTGAACCACAACATACTCAATATATTGACTATTGAACTACCTATGCTATACCTTGATGATTGATGTGTGAATTCCTTTCAGAAGTGTGATTGCATAGTTAATTCTCTAGGTTAGACAACAGAGTCGATATGTCAAAAGAACTCCATCTCATACTTGCATGTGCCATAATGGAGTAGATAGCCTCTCTGTGAAAGACAACCAAAGTGTGTTTCAGTTTTCCAGTTTGTTTTTTTGCCAGCATACATAATCTAGAATAGTTCTATACACATGACATTAGAATTACCTTTATTACTAGTGTCTTGTAACTCTGTTGATTAAGAATCCCAGATTGATAATTAGTGAGTGCATTATACTAAACATATAAGAAGCACAACATTTTGGCACCATTGTCGGGGAGTTGCAAATGGTAGGAAGTGATTTTTAGGTTAGATTATTTGCATAAATTTTGAATGCTTTTAAAGGCTTCTTGTAGTAACCGTAAATACAAAATTTGATGTAATTCCTTTAAATTACACAAATAATTCAATCACCAACATATAAGAAATTTTTCACTAGAGATTAACATTTAACTACAGCATAAAAAAAAACTTACCAATTTCATAACAAATTACTTGCTTCTGATGCTAATTTCTCCATTGACCTGGTTGTCTAGCCTGCTACTTTGCTGCTGCCTGATGCACTGACCAACTTTTCCAAAACTGTGTTTCCTCCCTGCCAACTAGGATTATCCTGTCCGGCTTCCTAGCTCTAGGATACCGTAAGTCTATCCTAGCCCCCGTGCCCAAAATCCCCAGCAAACTGGTGCCCCCCCGTAATGATCCTCCCAGACTGTAGAACTCCAACTCAGAACCATAAAATCCAAAACCCCCAAAATCAGAACTCTCTCCCTCTCCAAAATGCTTCCTGCTCTCCATAATGCTTCCCCCTGTCATATCCCCTCCACTGACTCTCTTCCCGCTCATTAATATATTATCCCTTCATTATTATCTTATCTCTTTATTTAATGCCTTATCCCCTTATTAATATCCTATCCTTATATTTAATGTCTTATCCCATCCCACATACGTAAATCATTTAATTAAACAAATTAAAATTATTAACCCTTTTAAATTTATTACGTTGGTCATTCAATGTGATAGGTAATTAATTTAATTAATTATTTAATTATTTAATCATAAGTTATAACAATTAATTAATTAATAAATATTTAATTAAAATTATTATGCCAATCTTTATTTAAGTGAAACCATGTTAGGACAATTAATTACCTAATTAATTTTTCTTAATAATCCCTAAGCATATATTCAACTAGGGTTGTTACATACACCCACCCTTTAGGAAACTTCGTCTCGAAGTTAAGGTATCTTATTGTACAAAGGAAAATAAACATGGTTCACACATTCATAACAATTAACCGACATTATCAGTAAGTAAGTTAAGAAAACTCATACATACTACTGTATGTGTACAAGAAATGCATGTGTAGCTAGTACATACAAGTCCTGTGCATGTACTAATAATCAAAACTATAATTCTTTAGTAATTTATGTATGCATCCAATCCAGTCAGCAAGACTAGTCTTTTATAAAAGACAACAGACCAATCAATTGTTTGAGAAATCCTTTAATTACTATTATCCAGTTCAACAATTTTATTTAGACAATTGTGGTTTAGTTACGTAATTATGAATATTCATATATACACATTTCTTTTCTTTCTTTTTTTTTAAGGGAAAACATTAAATTCCACTAGAAGACAAATCTCCATACTTTCTCAACTATTTCTACTCATCCTTCCTCCCTAACTTACTTCTGTCTCCATTCCTATCCTTCCTTTGCTAGACTATCTTGGAGCATCAACTATATTGACCTAACTCCAAATAGAACCCGTAAGCAGAAGTGTCCCTATCTTGACCAAGCTTCCCTAGTAGGAATATGACAGTCATCATCACATGTCTTGGGGAGCGTGAACTAACACCATCCTCCTATGACTTCAGGTTTCAGAGGATACACGGTGGAAAATGCCTCCACCCCTCCTAATAATAACTAGGGTCCACACCCTATAATGGACTATACAGTGGCATCGTGTTGCTAAGGGTTTTTTCATTATTTATTTGGTTTTGGGTAGTGTCATCACCTGAAATCCTGCACTGGTCCACATATCATAGCAATGCATCCAAACCAATATAATTTCACATACAATATTCATACCATAATGATTCTCGGCTAGTGGTCATGATATCTACTTTCATCATCATTATCCATTGGCTATTTCATAGCTCATAACCTGTAGATTAGTCTGTAACACAAACTCATACATTTTTATGCATTGTCATCATGTAATTGCATACTATCATCATTTCAATTTGGTATCCCTGTACCAACAATTTAACATCAAATTTTTCCAGTTAGAAATAGATCTCATAATATTCCATTATTCAATTTCGACACCCATTCATAAGATTATCATTTACCAAAATAGATTGCATCATATCCAACATCATTCTAATAGTATTTAAACATCGATAAAAATTTTCATTCTCACAATATGTCGCATCATATACATCATCATCAATAACATTTAAACATTCATAAAATTTCATGCATTTTAAAGTTTAAGTGTATCACTTAATAGTTTCATTGTGACTAGAAAATAAAGTATATAGGCTTCAGGTAATCCTATCTGTCTAAGTCAAAGGTGGTGTTACATACACCCAACCTTCGAGAAACATATTCTCAAGGTGGTCAAAAAGTGAGGGATAGTCTTGTAGTAGTGTCTCGGCATCTTCCCAAGTAGCAGATCTTGGACTATACTTGTCCCATTGGACCTTAACTTGGTCTATCAGATGATTCTTGAGCTGTCGAACCCTACGGTCCAATATGCGTAATGGTTCTACCGTGAGGGTTCCCATGTCTGATACCTGCAATTCCTTCCAATTTAATTTATGTGATTCATCAGCAACATAATGACGTAAAACAGATACATGAAAAACATTGTGAGTTTTATGCAAGTGGGGTGGCAGTATGAGATGATAGGCAACGGGTCCAATTTTCTCTTGGATTCTGAACGGTCCTATAAATTGAGGTGACAAATTTGTCCCGTTCCTGAACCATATGGTACTCTTATTAGGCCTGATATGAATGAAAACCTGGTCTCCCACTTCATAACTTTGGTCGGTCCTATGTGCATCTGCATAACTTTTCTACCTATCATGTGCTTCCTTTAGTCTCTGCCTAATTTGAATCACTTGTTCCTCCATCTCTTGAATCAATTCTGGCCCAACTATTACTCATTCTTCTAGTCTGTCCCAAGTCAATGGTGTTTTGCATGGCGTTCCATACAAAGCTTCGTAGGGTGACATTCCGATGGAGCTATGAAAACTATTATTGTAGGCAAACTCTGTAAATTCTAACCTTGTACAATATCTACTACAAACTGATATTCAGAAAAGAATAAAAAAGATACAATGGCAAATACAAACATTACACAGAGATTTTTCACCTGGAAACCCAAACCGGGAAAACCAGCATATATTATATTGATACACATTATGTTACATTGTTTACAATACAATATACATATAGGAGCCAGCGGCATCCAAAACCCTAACCCAATGACCTGGATTAGTCCAAAACCCTAATTCCTTAACCGGAAATAGAAAACCATCAGAAAAAACCATGTGCCGAAAACCACCTAATATCATGTGGTCCCGGAAATATGTCGTCCCGGAAATATGTCGGCCTGGCGATAATATGTCGGCCCGAAACCGGCGAAAATATGTCAGCCCCCAAATTTTTTTTTTTCGGGGGCACTGCCCCCGAACCCCTCTTACCCCCTTGCACACCCGGCGCAAGCACTCAGACACTACTACTTATGCAAAGAATATAACACATACCCAACATTCTCCCACTTGTTGTTTTCTTTGCACACAGGGGGTTACAGGGTTACATAGTCAACAATCCAAGGCAACAATGCCCATGGATCCTCTACACCAAGAGAACTTCTCAGTGCTCACA
>ML785752.1:407797-429516 GCA_009831015.1 Picea engelmannii | reverse complement strand
AGAAGATTCTTCAGATCCCTTCTTTTTCTCAACTTTGGATCTACACTGCTTCTTGTAGTGCCCTTCTTTTCCACACCTCCAACATACCATTACAAACTTTCCAGGAGATTTAGATCTACCCTTAGACTTAGATCTCCCACTTGTGAAATTAGATCTATTTCTTTCCTGGGAACGTCCTCCTGCAAATAATGCATCTGCGCTATGTCCTTCCATATTCTTTCGTCTCATCTCCTCCGATAACAAGGACGAGACCACTTCTTCAAACTTCAAAGAAGTTGTATTACTACCTATGGCCACAACCAGACTATCCCACGAGTCTGGTAAAGAACACAACAAACTGATACATTTATCTTCATCTGAAATTTTCATATCAACAGATATTAACTGACTTACCACGGTATTGAAGGCATTCAAATGCTCTGCCACCGAGTCTCCATCTCTCATCCTCAAGTTATACAGCTTCTTTCTCAGGAATAGTTTATTTACCAGGGACTTAGATTGATACAACTTCCCCAACTTTTCCCATAAATATTTGGCTGTAGCTTCCTCTGACACATTCAGTAATACTGAATCGAAGAGACACAGTCGAATTGTGCTCTTTGCCTTCCGATCCATCTTTTTCCAGTCATCTGTAGAATTTCCTGTAGGTTCTGTACCTAGATCTACCACGATCCACTGATCTCTCTCCACCAAAATATCTTCCATCTTGACCTTCCACAGCTCAAATATTTTCCCATTAAAATTCTCGATCTCCATCTTCGAATTTCTTGCCATTTCTTTTCACCTGAAAAACAATACCGCAGATCTCCCACTGTAACAAAGCTTATCATAGTCCCGAGCCAAACCCTTGATGACAAAGGCATCCCCCTGAAGCCAATAAAGTTCCGATACCAAATGTAAATTCTAACCTTGTACAATATCTACTACAAACTGATATTCAGAAAATAACAGAAAAGATACAATGGCAAATACAAACATTACATAGAGATTTTTCACCTGGAAACCCAAACCGGGAAAACCAACATATATTATATTGATAAACATTATGTTACATTGTTTACAATACAATATACATATAGGAGCTAGCGGCATCCAAAACCCTAACCCAATGACCTAGATTAGTCCAAAACCCTAATTCCTTAACCGAAAATAGAAAACCATCGGCAAAAACCATGTGCCGAAAACCACCTAATATCATGTGGTCCCGGAAATATGTCGTCCCAGAAATATGTCGGCCTGGCGATAATATGTCGGCCCGAAACCGGCGAAAATATGTCGGCCCAAAATATGCTGCCCCCCAACCCCCGCGTGGGGGGCTCCGCCCCCCTGCACCCCCCTCTTACCCCCCTGCGTCCAAAGAATATAACACATACCCAACAAACTCTACCAAAGGTAGGTACTTCTCCCACTGGGTTTGATTATCCATGACATACATCCTGAGCATGTCTTCCATGACTTGATTTACTCTCTCAGTTTGCCCATCTATTTCAGGATGATAAGATGTGCTTAAGTTCAACTGAGTCCCCAACACTGACTGCAAGCTTGTCCAAAACCTAGAAGTGAATCTAGAGTCCCTATCTGAAATGATCTTCTTAGGTATCCTGTGCAAATGGATAACCTTGCTTACAAACACACGTGCCACATCAGTGACATCGTAAGTGTCTCTAACCATAATAAAATGAGCACTCTTGGTTAACTTATCCACTATCACAAGAATGGCATTGTGTCTATGATATGTGAGTGGAAACCCCACAACAAAATCCATAGAGATGACTTCCCACTTGGAAATAGGAACATCATGTGGTTGTAGGAGGCCTGTCAGGTGATGGTGGTCGGCTTTCACTTGTTGACACTCTAGGCATTTGGCGATGAAATGGACTATATTGCGCTTCATGCCTACCCAGAAGAAGAGCTTCCTCATGTCTGCGTACATATTCTTCACACGCGGATGTGCACAATAAAGTTCTCTATGGGCTTCCTTCAGTATGATGCTTCGAATATCCCCATTCTCAGGGATGTACATCCTTCCTTGATATCTTAACAGTCTATCTGTTTCTAGACTATATCCTTCATACTTTGGATCTAACTTCCTCCCACTCTGGAGGTTTGAAGTAACCTTTAAATACCAACTGTCTCCTTGGATTTGTGTCAACACATGTTCCCTCAGATTGACCTTTAAGGGTACGAAGGAGAAGATACGTGGTCTCCTACTCAAGGCATCTGCGACCACATTTTTCTTTCCCTTGATGTACGAAATATGAAAATCGTACTCACTCATGAACTCACTCCATCGCCTTTTCCTGGCATTCAGATCTCTTTGAGTGAAGAGATGTTTTAAACTTTGATGGTCCGTTTTGAGCTCAAAGTTTCACCCCACAAGATAGTGCCTCCAAATTTTCAGAGCTAGCATTACAGCTGCCAACTCTAAATCATGAGTCGCGTATAGCTCTTCATGTTTCTTCAAATTCCTTGACACATAAGCTATCACTCCTCCATATTGCATTAGCATGGCCCCCAACCCTTGCTTCGAGGCATCCGTGCAGACTATGAAGTCCTTTTCCATATCCAACACTTGTAGAATTGGCACACTAGTTAGTAACCTCTTAAGCTCAATAAATGCACTATAACATTCTTCTATCCATTCATACCTAACCCCCTTGCGTTGTAAAGTGGTGATGGGTTTCACTATTTTTGAGAATCCTTCCACAAATCTCCAGTAATAACCTTCTAGCCCCATGAATCTTCTCACCTCATGGGCATTTTTTGGTACTGGCCACTCCATAATGGCCTTTACCTTTTCTGGGTCCACAGATATTCCTTCACCGGAAATGATATGACCTAAATAGTGAATCTCTTTATGGAAGAAGGAACACTTCAACAACTTCCCATACAATTTGTTCTCTCTAAGGCAGGACAACACTACTCGCAAGTGTTCCTCATGTTCTCTTTCGTTCTTGGAATAGATGAGGATATCATCTAGAAATACTTGTACAAATCGATCTAAGTACTTCTGGAATACACTGTTCATGAGGCTCATGAATACTGCTAGTGCATTGGTCAATCCAAAAGGTACTATGACGAACTCATAATTTCCAAACCGAGTTCGAAAGGAAGTTTTTGGGATATCGCTTTCCTTAATCTTTAATTGATGATACCCTGATCGCAAATCGATCTTTGAGAATACCGCTACTCCTTTCATCTGATCAAAGAGGTCATCTATTTGTGGCATTGGGTACCTATTTTTCACTGTAGCACGGTTCAAGTCCCTATAGTCTATACACAGTCGTAAGGATCCATCCTTGTTCTTTATAAAATTTACTGGTGCGCCCCAAGGTGAGACATTGGGCCTTATTAGCCCTAATTCTAGTAACTCTTTCAACTGCATTTGCAATTCACAAATTTCTAGCGCTTTCATATGATACAAAGTCTTGGAGATTGGTTCTACATTAGGTTTTATTTCAATAGTAAAATCAAGCTCCCTCTCAGTAGGTAATCCCGGTAACTCGTTCGAAAAAACATCCTTAAATTATGACAATACCAGGTACTGATCCAATGAGGGTCCCTTCCTTTCATTCACTGCTTCCACTACATAAAGTCGACACCCTTTCCTTAAGAATTTCTTAACCTTCATAGTTGATATAAAGCGTAATGACACTTTTCTCTGTATGCCCTGGATCTCTACTGGTCTTCTTTCATCGTCGACACAGAGCACCCTCTTTGCGAAAAAATCTACCAAGGCTCGGTGAGATGCTAACCAATCCATTCCAATGATTAGGTCATATGCCTCGAGAGCAGTGACATATACCTTCAATCTGGTAGTACACACTCCCAGGTCTACTATACAATTATCAACACTAGGTCCGACTACTTTTTTTTCTGCCGAAGCCATTTCGACTTGTTTAAAGTCATTATGCTTGTAGGCTGCCAACCCATTCTTTTCTAATGTAGATGGTGAAATGAAACTATCTGTCGCACCAGAATCAAATAAAATATTAACATTGATATGATTTAGTGTACCTGATGACTCCACCATTGTGGATTGATGTTCAACCTGGCGATTATTAACTGCTCCGTAAATCTGGTGGTTGCTACTTGCTCTCCTCATCGATGCCTTTCCTTCTCTATGCACGAACCTTGATTGTAACTCTGGGCAGTCACGCTGGTAATGGGGCCCTTTTCACCCCCAACAGGTAACACAAGATTGAACCTATGCACTGTGATGTGACTGTCTCTGAAATGAGTTCCTTCCCCTGGAACCCCTACCCCTACTAGTTGTTCCTTGAGATAGTCATGGACTTGTCCACATTGTTGGAGATGAATGAGATGTTGCACTCACTGCCATTGAAATCCCTGTGGCTACTATCCTTGGCACGACTCTATTACCATACGGCGGTGGCCTTGAGCCCCCTTCGCTAGGAAATGTCCTGGGGCCTTCCCTATGAATCCAGGATGATACAGAAACATCGGTCTTGTACCCCCGGTTAATTTCATGTGTTCCTCCGCATAACATGCATTTTCCACCACTTCCACTACTAAATATGGTTTCCACATCCACACCATAGCTCTTATCTTAGGGTTCAATCCATAGATGAAGCGCTCTCCCTATCGTTGGTCATTATCCATATACGAAACATATTTGACCAATTCCATAAATCTGATCTCATATTCTTCTATAGTTCTATTTGCCTATACTAAGGCATGAAATGCCCCTACCTGTTGTTCCTCGTAGTACGCTGGAAGATATTTCCTTCGGAACCTCTCCTTGAAAAGTTACCACGATATTGTTTCTGGGGTAAGGTGTAGTTGTCTTTCCAGGTTACCCCACCAGTTCAAGGTGCTCTCTCTTAACTGAAAAAATGTTATCTTTTCCTTTGATTTGGATGCATAGCCCCTTAAGGAAAAACACCTTGTCGTGCCTTCCAACCATGCTTCCACACGTTCACTTGCGCGACCCTCGACAAACTCCGAAAGTTTGATCTTTTTCAATTCTCACGTGATGTCTTCAGGTGGAGGTCCTCCCCCTAAATCCCTTGACACTTCTGGATTACCCATTCCAGACGGTGGGGGTTCCACTTCGGTCCCTGTTGGTTGTCACCCCTTTAAAGTCTCATTAATGGCCTCCAACGAGCGCAATATGAGAGCTAGTTCAGGTGATGGTGGTGGTGGCACTGGTGGTTTTGGAGATGCTTGCAACGATGCTCCCCTGCCTCGATTCTGTCGATTCCTGACCATCCTGTATGCTTTATCCTGCATCAACCAAATTTTTCAGGGTGAGTTCAAGGACGTTTCAAATTGGTGCTACACAAACTAGAAACAAAGTTAGGCATAAGTTTTCTTTACTTGTTTGTAAACGAACATTACTCTCTTTAGGGGATTGGCTAGGTTAGGATTAGGATTAATCGTCTAAGCTTGATTTATTTTCCCTAAAAAAAAATGTTGGTTCCTTTGCCCTATAGCTACGCTAGCCTTGCACCATACTCGCCAATTCCTCTTGCTTACTCTTCTAGTGCGTATGTCGCCTCCTTCTCACTTGCCCTAGTCTAAGTCCTTTTAACTTTTCGCTTACAACTAAACACCCTCCGATGCTTGACTCGTGAGTTTTTCCCTGGCGCCTAGTGTTGGCGTTGTCGAATGTTGCATTGAGATTTAGCGTTGACTTTGACTGGTGGAATGGAGTGGAGGGACTTGGCGCTTAGCTCGATGAATTGTGTGTATGGTCTTGTTAGCCTGATGCTTGGACAAGCAGAGTTTATACTTTGGGATAATAAGATCAGAAGCGCTAAATAAGCCTTTACCTTGATTTCTGATGCATTCACTAATTATGATTCAACTCAGTTAGTTGGCTCCGGATCAATAGGTCAGGTAATAAGCCAGTTAGTCTTAACCTTCATACTGTATCTTCCTAATAGTAATACCACTCTAATCCCTATAGTGTTACCATTAATCTAAATAAGTATAAGAATTTATTTGTAAAGACTTATGAGGGCGCATTGGCGTTAGTGTTCTTCTTAAGGTGCTTCGCTTGGTGGGGGTCTTAGGTTCAAAACCCATGGACTCTCTAACCTTTAATTAATTTCTTTTTTAACTTTATTTATTAATATTATATATATATATATTATATATAATATTAATAAATAAAGTTAAAAAAGAAATTAATTAAAGGTTAGAGAGTCCATGGGTTTTGAACCTAAGACCCCCACCAAGCGAAGCACCTTAAGAAGAACACTAACGCCAACGTAGTTTTAAATCTTTAAAAGAAATGTTTAAACCTTAATCTTAATAGCATATATTTTAAACCTTTATTTTTTTTCCGATTTTTAAAACATAATATATATAATATAATAATTACATATTAAATATGTTTATCCTTTTAACCTGATTTTATATAATAATAAAAAATAAAAAATAAAAAAAAATAATTAAAATAGAATAAAAATTAAAATTAAATTAAAACAAAACAAACAAAAATACTTAAATTTAATACCAATAAAAAAATTTAAATTCAACGATCATGGGCCTCGCATAAGGCCCACGTGCCCTCTTATCCCTCCAAAATCGTACACCTAACTCTTCAAACCCTAAACACATCCTTCTTTTCCGCCTCTTTCCTCTGCCGCCTGGCCATTCTACTTTGTCCCTCTGCTCTTGGCGCTGGTGTTGGTCTGATCGTGGCTTGTGATTTTTTTTTTAAGTACTGGGCCGAATTTATGGTTGTTGGGCCCAAGAGTGTTTTCCAGGGTTGATATTCATCATAGCCATTGGTTTATCCATTTTGGAGGGCCGAATTTGGCATGTAGAGGGTGAATTCTTGGTGCTGGGCAGATTCCCTTTGAAGGAGACCAAATTTACTTGTTGTTGAGGCTAAGTTTGCTTACCAGGGATGAGTCTACTCATTGTTGGCTGAGTTTCTTCTCTTGTGGGCCAAATTTCTCTTGGTTGGTTGTGTCTTTAGTTGCTGGACTGAAGTGTGGTGTTGAGGGCCAAGTTTCTAGCCTTTGGGGGAGGTCTAGTTGATGGCAGTAGGGCTGCATAATTCTTACTGAAGTTATTTGTTGTGTATGAGGGTCGCATGTTTTCTCATCCATTTCAAAATGGCTTGCCCATTCTTCAAACTCTAGTTCATCTATACGATTCAGTAAGAAATGCATGGCTCCGACATGATATGCACAACTAATGACCCATGGCTTCCCTCTTCGTGGCTTAGCGTTCAGCGTTTGGAAATTGTGTCGGCATTTGGGGCTTGGTGAGTGGCTCTTGGTCCTACATTTGGAGGTTAGGGCATGATGTTGTTGGCCCAATCTTTAATTGCCTGGGGAGGAAGCATCATCCACGTGCATGTAGTTCCATTATTACTGCCCTCGTAGGGTCCTCCTCATGGCTCGACCCTTGGTCTGTGTGCTGACCCCGTGGGCTCATACTCCATCTGACTTTGCTCTTGTGTGCTCGGTCCTTGTGGACTTGTCTCTATGGATACGGCTCTTGATAGGCTGGGCGTTTGGTTTGCATGTATCTATCTATATATATATATATATTTTTNTCTGTGTTTTTTTTTTGTAGTCTAACAATGGAGTTATAATGAGTTTTGTAACTTACAGATTAGTAACACAGAACTACTCATACAAGGAAACAATGAAAAAAAAACATGGAGCATTATTTCTTATAGATTTTCTTAGAATCTCTCAAAAACAAGACAAACAATCAAGGTAGGAACAAAAAATTACATCACTAATATAGGGAATATAAAACAGATTAATAAGACAACATATTAACTCTCTAATGCTGTAGCCTATAGGCGGCTCCTCTGATTCTGATGCAGATTAATATCTAATTATTTTCTAGGTCTCTACTTGTGGTCCATCCAACCTTCTTTGGTATAGGAGTGTTTGTTCTTCCTATCCTTTTACATAGGATTGGTCTTTGCTTCATTGTCCAGGGTTTATGTCTTTGGGTTTTCCTCTTAGTTTTGTTAAGTTTTTCCATTTCAGGTGGTGCCTTAGGCACTCCCATATTGACATTGTTATTTGAGTCCATTGACTTAATTTGGTTCATTTGTGGATATTAATGATGTAAAGAGTTCACTCTAATGTCAATAGAATATAAATGAAAAAGAAAATAAGGAAACATTTTATTAATTACAATAATATAAAAGAAAAGAAAAAACTTATAGTAATATAAAAAAAACTAAGTTAGATCTATTTTTACTCAGAATTTCTTTCTTAAGTGATGAGAGGTTTGCCATTAGAATTTATTTTTTTTATACCTCCTAATATTTAACAAATTCAAAATTAAGATGGATTTAAGTTAATATAATTTCTTACTTTCTTTTTCTCTAAAGCAAGATAACAAGAATTACTTAACAAACAGTCTAAAGAAAGATAACAAGAATTTCTTAACAAACAACCTGAAGCTGGGGAAGAAAAAATTTATTTACTATTTACTATTTACTATTTATTGCAGGCCTGGTATGAATGGTTTCATAGGAAAGTTGATGTTGCTCATGCTAAAGAACGCATTTGGATAATGAGGATTATGTAGACTAATGTTGTAACCATTTTTCTCTTGTGGTTATCACCTCTTGCAGTTTCTATTGTATCATTTGGCTCATGCATACTGATGCAGATAGAGCTTACTCCATTTTTTTTTCTTCCATTTATATGCATATATCTTTTTTTTTATATTTGTTTTAAAAATTTATGTGCTTGGATTGTAGGTTAAGTGGAGCTTAGGTAGAGATGGAGCTTGGCCCAGATTTATATCTACTTAAGGGCAGGGATGATTTTAGGGGCTAAATTTCGCTCGTGGGCTAAATTTCCATGGTTTTTCCCAAAATAGGATTCCCTATTCTAAAAATGATTCGCCCAAATTCTAAAGGATAAAATTATTTTACTTTAAAAATCACCAAAATTTTATACAAACTATATAAAATCCTTAGACATTTGAATAATTTTACAAAAATATCACCAACATTTTATAGTTAGCATATGAAGGATTAGTAAGATTCGCCAAGGCTTCTACATTTTAAAATAAATTTCCATCCTTAAAATAATCCCTACTTAAGGGTTTGGGTAGGTGGGTAGGCCCTTGGCTCCATATTTTGAACCAAGGCTCTAATACCATGTGAGGTAATCATAAATACAAAATTTGATGTAATTCCTTTAAATTACACAAATAATTCAATCACCAGCATATAAGCAAATTTTTAGCAGAGATTAACATTTAACTACAGCATAAAAAAAAAATTAGCGATTTCATAACAAATTACCTGCTTCTGATGCTAATTTCTCCATTGACCTGGTTGTCTAGCCTGTTGCTTTGCTACTCCCTAATGCACTGACCAACTCTGCCCAAACCGTGTTTCCTCCCTACCAGCTAGGAGCAACCTGTCCAACTTCCTAGCTCCAGGATAATGTAAGGCTATCCTAGCCCCCATGCCCAAAATCCCTAGCAAACCGTTGCCCCCCCCGTAATGATCCTCCCAGACTGCGGAACTCTGACTTGGAAGACTGCAGAACTCCAACTCAGAACCAGAAAATCCAAAACCCCCGAAACCAAAACTCCCCCCCTCTCCAATATGCTTCTTCCTCTCCATAATTCTTCCTCTTGTCATATCCCCTCCATCGACTCTCTTCTTGCTCATTAATATCTTATCCCTTCATTATTATCTTATCTCTTTACTTAATTTCTTATCCCCTTATTAATATCCTATCCATATATTTAATGTCTTATCCCCTCCCGCATGCATAAATCATTTAATTAAAAAAATAAAAATTATCAACCCTTTTAAATTTATTACCCTGGTCATTCAATGTGATAGGTAATTAATTATTTGATCATAAGTTATAACAATTCATTAATTAATAAATATTTAATTAATATTATTATGCCAATCTTTGTTTAAGTAAAACCATGTTAGGACAATTAATTACCTAATTAATTTTTCTTAATAATCCCTAAGCATATATTTAACTAAGGTTGTTATAGTTCTTGAGGGAGTAGGATAAAATGTTTAAGATGTGAGTGAAGAGCCACACAACCACTAGAGTGGGGTTCTTCGAATCCAGGTTTCTTTCTTACCTTTTAGATAGAATTAGGATTTCAATTCAATTAAGAATCAAATTTCCATTTTATTCATAGTTATAGAGATAACAAGGGTAGATTTGTAAGCTCTAAAGATTCAAAAACAAACCCCCCCACTAATCTAACTAACACTGGTGCAAGAAAAATTCTACTGAGAGAAAATTCAAGGGGAGCCAGTCAGGCTCCAGAAGAAGAACCTAAAACGAAAGAATCAGTGTTGGGGCAGGTAAAACATAAATCTGCTGAACATTTGGGAGACACAGACAATCTAGTTTCTGAACCCTTTATCAGTGGAATGGTAGAAGAAGGAAATGTAGCCACAAAAACTGAAACTTTTGGGTTCCCAATCTTGGATATCTCCAGAAACATCAACATGAAAAATATCCCACTATCATCATTACCCACTTTCAGAGGTATGTCATCTGAATATTTAGATTTATTATTATTCGAGTTTGACATATTATGTAGAATCTATAACTACTCAAACGATGCCCAAAAACTTAAGCTCTTCCCTACTACAATGAAAGATTCATCCTTAAGATGGTTCATGAGCTTAGGATAAAATACAATTCTCTCTTGGGATCAGATGAAAAACACATTTTTACAGAAATAACGAGACTATTGTAAGGATAATGCTAAAAAAGACATTTTTAAAATGCAGCAAATAGAAGATGAAAGCCCTGAAGACTACTTAGAAAGATTCTTATACAACTATCAAAAATCAAAATTATTCACCACGGACCCAATGGTATTAAGAACTGTATTCCTGAAAGGTCATAGAGATGACTGCATAGAAGTTTTAAACTTGTTGAGTTCAGGAGATGTACACCAAAATCCTTTTGTAGAGATTGCAGATTACTGTAGAAGACACTGAAGAGGACAAGCTAAAATGGGAAAAGGACCAAGAGATCCTTTTAGTAGAAATACAAAACAAAGCTCAAGGAATGTTAGCATAACTAAGTTAGGAAACTTATTAGAGAAGTTTAAAATAGACATCTTGACCACAATCAATAACCACTTAGATACTCTAAAACTGAAAAAGAAACAAGAATAAGAGGTTGCCTTAGCAATATTTTTTCATAGATGTCTAAAGAAGCACAGTGAGAAGGAATGTCCATTAAATGTCATAGAAATTTGTGGTTTGTGTACACTAGAACACCCCACATCTGAATGTCTGAATTTTCTTGAGATACAAGCCATGTATAGGGGAGGAGGAGTCTCACAAGAACAACCATACCCTTCCAGAATACCTTGGAGAGCCCAAAACCCCAATACATTTTATGACCCTAATGCACAATATCAACAACAACAATGGGGTTCTTCCCCAATGACCTATCCACAATGGATACCTTAGGAAGCCTTAACTCAAACTTGGTAACAATATTGGAGGGGACCTGTGTATTGAAATCCCTCTTACCCTACATATCCACACTATCCTGCAAAAATTACCCAATTACTACCTATATTCAACCCACCACAGATGCAAGATTTACTCCCACCTCCTATAAAAAAACAATTTACAACCCCATTGAACCCCAACCAACAACAACAAGAACCTATAAATTCCAATCAATAGCCACAAAACCAAGCTTCCCACAACCCTCTGAAACCAACAACAATCCCTGCCCAACCAATCCCTAACCCCAATAATCGAACCACCCACCCCGTGAAAAATACATAAGTTCAAACCTTTCCCACCTATGAAATTCAACTACGATCGGGGAAAGTTGTAAACCAATCAAACCCTATAGTAATGATTCAGGAAGAAAATTATAATCACTCTGATAAAGAAAACACTCAAAACACCCCTGCAGAAGAAGATACTTCCCCTCCTATTCCAATCACTCCCTAGTCTGTATGAATACCTCAACAAATTAATCTCCCACCCTACCCCGAAAGACTATTAGTGAAGAAACCTCACCCACCCTTGCACAGAGACATAGAGGATGAATTACGAAATGTATGCATAAAAATACCTTTGTTGCAAGCCATTAAGGATATCCCCATATATGCCAAAATCATAAGGGATATTTGCATTAAGAAACCAGCAAGAAAGAAGAAAGAACCTCCCCTTGTTCAGGTGGTGGGACAATTATCTGAATTTATTTCTGAGATGCCATACAAATATAATGACCCTGGAAACCCAATAGTCACTATTGAAATCAAAGGTATTTCTTTACCAAACACACTCATTGATTTGGGTGTATCAATTAATGTAATTCCGTTTGACACTATGCAAAAGATCCAAATCAACCAATTAATACCAACCCAAACCATGATAGAGTTGGAAGGTAAGTCAGTCATTAGCCTTGCAGGAAGCCTAGATGATGTCAGAGTCACTCTAGCTTCTTAGGAATATCCAATAGACTTTTTAGTCATCTATTCCAAATCATCCTCCAAACTAGGACACCCTGTGGTTCTTGGCCTCCCTTGGCTAGCCACAACAGATGCCTTTATCAGCTGTCAGTCTAGTGAGATGACTATATCTAGTGGCACACATAGCCAAAAACATGTTCTCTTCCCTCCTGCCCAGCTAGAAAAAGAAACACCTATTTGGTTAGAAAACCATCATGGAGAGGAAGATTGTATCATAACCCTTTTAACACTTGAACAAGTAAGAGGAATGCAAGAAAAATCAGATGAACAAGTCTTAAGTTTATTTTTGGATGATACAAATTGCATTGAATACCTAAGGTCTTTTGCAGAATTGTCACATATTTTCAGTTCCGAATTTCAACAGACTTGGCATCTTGATATCACTCAATTATATACTTTATCACTAGCTTCCTTAGAAAAGGAAGAAACTACTGAACTTGTTGAGATTAGCCTATGAAAACCTTTGTATATCAACTCTAGTTTAGAACCAGAACAAAAGACACAAGTAATTGAAATGCTCCAAAGACAATTTGATGCCTTTGCATGGGATTATGTAGACATGAAAGGCATTCACCTTGACACATGCACACATAATATCTACACTAATGACCAAATCAGACTAGTTAGATAGCCTCAGGGAAGGATGAATCGAGCTCTTAAAGATATTGTAAAAGAGGAATTACAAAAACTCCTTCAAGCCAATCTCATATAGCCCATTTCAGATAGTAAATGGGTATCTCCACTTGTCATAGTTCCCAAGAAAAATGGTAAGTGGAGTATATGTGTAGAATTATGAGAGTTAAACAAATCCACCCATAGGGATTATTTCCCCTTACCATTTATTGATTAGGTGTTGGATACCTTGTCTGTAAAGAAGTATTTTTCATTCCTGGATGGGTTTAGTGGTTATAACCAAATACAAATAGCACCTGAAGATCAGCAGAAGACCACTTTCACCTACCCATGGGGTACCTATGCTTATAGGGTGCTCACTTTTGGACTTTGCAATGCCCCAACCACTTTTCAAAGGGATTTCCTAGCCATTTTCTCTGACTTGACCAATGATTGTGTGGAAGTCTACATGGATGATTTTATAGTCGATGGACAAGACTTCCAACAAGCTTTGACCAATCTAGAGACAGTCTTGATTAGGTGTAAGGAAACTAATCTTTCCTTAAGCAATGAAAAGTAAACAATGATGCTCACTAAAGGTATTGTTTTGGGACATCACATCTCTAGTTCTAGAATGAGAGTTGATCTAGAAAACAATTATATTATTACAGAAATTAGAATACCTTCCTCACAAAAGTAGGTTCATAGATTTTTAGGGCATGTCGGCTACTATAGAAGATCCATTCCAAATTTTACAAGCCTAGCTACCCCTTTATTCAAGTTATTATCTAAAGAAGCCAAATTTAAGTGGGATGATAAATGCCAAATATCTTTTGAGATTCTAAAATGGAAATTGTCAACTACCCCTATATTAAGGGGACCCAATTGGTCCCTTCCTTTTTATATCTATACCGATGCCTTAGACACAGCCCTTGGGGCAGTTCTTGGACAAAGGGAAAATCAAATTCCCTATGCTATTTACTTTGTCAGTAAAAATATGTGATGCAGTGAGGATGTCGCACACGCATACCCCATAGGGTCACTGCATGCACCTCCTGCTCTCAAGATCATTCAAAAATCCCCCTTTGCTGAGCCAAAGCGGCTCCTTGGATTCCCTTAGGAATCACTGAGAAAATATGACCCACAGGTCTTCTCTTTCCTCCACATGGCCTTCTGCACCTTGACCACGATCTTCCCTGATCTTAATTTCAGGTTATCGGGGTTTCATCCTTCCTATTTTCAAGAGTTATTTACCTCTTGAATCCTCGATCACCAATGAGCTCTCTGCCCGGCCTTAGCCCCTCCTAGCTAGGCTCTCTAGTCCATGTGACTAGTCCTTATAAGACCGCAGCCTTATCTTCTCCTATTGGGGTTTTGGGTTTCAATTTCCCGATGCTTTCCAATCCCCATTAGCCCTCCAGGATAATCTCTTGGCCCACGTGACCTTATCCTATATGACCGCAGCCATACACTTCTGTCGGGGTTTTGGACTTTCCAATGTACAAATACAATTGCCCTCTAGATCCGTGATCCTCTGATTCCTGACACGCTTTAAATTCAGTTAGCCCTTCTGGCTCAACCCTTTCTCCATGTGACCATTACCCTGTGACCACAACCTTACCCCTCGTCGAGGTTTTCGGGTTTCCAATGCCAAAATGCATTGGCTCACGGGATTACCGATCCTCGAATCCTGACTGGCTGACAGCTGGCCCCCACACAATGGATCTCTCCCCCTTCTCTAATCTGCTGACAGCTAGCTCCCACTCATCGGGGTATCACAGTTCGTGATTTCAAAATGCATAAACACCTTGTCTACGGGATCCCCGATATCCCGATGGCCCAAACGCCGATCAACAACTTCCTATCGGGACTTTTCCTGATGGCACCAATTTCTGCCACTTGTCCTCCTTAAGATGGATGGTTCCGATCTCTTTGGGATTTCGAGACTTTTGATGTCCCAACTCCTTCGACCTCAAGAACTTCGATTTCCCAATGCCGAATATCCCGACTCAATGCAGATTTCTGACACCCATCCCCCTGAACGGACGACTCAGATTATGTCATGGTTTTCAACCTAGATTTCCCCGATATCTTGTCCATGGGAATGCTGATTTCCCGATGCACCAAAGTATCGATCGGCACTTGATCTCCGCCATGTGTCTCCACTAACGGACAGTCCAGATCACTACAGTGTTTCAAGACTTGAAGTGTCTCGATTTTCTTGCCCTCGAGAATTCTGATTTTCTGATGACTGGAATCCCGATGGTAACCCTTGTACAGCTCTTGTCCAATCCGATGGCTGACGGGTAATCTACTCAACATCTGACGGTTTAGATCTGTCCTTCTGCACACACTCCAGAGACTAAACTCTGAGCATCTTCTCCTGATCCAACGACTGACGAGATTTTTGAATGAGATCCAATGGTTATTGATCTCCCCCTCTGTGCGCTTCTCCTGAGCTCCTTCTGGACATAGAAATCAACGGTCCATATCTCTTCTTCTGCCAATCTGATGGATGCTTCTGCTCCTCCCGAGCTTCTACGCACTTTCTTCCTTCCCTTGGAAGAAATTTCAAAGATTCAAAAGGCCTCTGCCTCTATCTAATTCCTCCTGCAAGCTCTTGACTTCGAGTTCGCCTCCGTGTATGAAGACATTGTTCCTCCTGATATTTGGAAACATTAAAATCTCCAAAGATTTCTTCAGCCTCTGTACTCCTTGCAGCCTGACTCTATGCGTGAAAGCACTGTTCCTCCTAAGCTTACCCTTTCTTCCGAATTCTTGAGGGATTCTTGGACTCCTGCGCTCCTACAGATTCTTCTCATGCATATGCTGGTGCTATCTCTTCTGAGCTCCACACACGCTTAGACCCCTAAGGAACTTTGGCTTCCTTCTCCCATAGATGGAGAATGTAATGCCTTCTTGGCTTCCTGCTCAAGCAGCCGCTTGCTGAGTCTTTCTGGGTGTTTAGCAACCTAGTGAAGATCCTTCAGTGGATACTTCCTCTAAGTTCCAGAACTCAAAGAGTTCCCTTCTTCTTGTGCCTATATGCACACCATCTCTATGCCCACCTGGCAGAGTATTCTTCCATAGAACATTGAACAGTTTTGTCTTATTCCCCTATGCATCTATGCACTTGCTCAATGCCCACCTGGCAAAGCTTCATAGAATCCTCAGTGATTCTGTCCGGAATCACAACAGAGTTCCTCCAACTGCACCTTCTGCCTATGCTCAATGCCCACATGGCAGAGCTCTACATAATTCACAGCAAAATTTTGTCTGCAACTGTGTCTCTCATACATAGCCTTGACTCCAAGGTATTCAACAACCTTGAGGTCTTCCTCCTAAGTTGTTGACTCCAGTTCCCGTGCCACAGCACGTCTTTGTCGGAACCCGCAGTGTTCAAAAGTGAAACCTCTTTGCACGGCTATCAGAACCCGCAACGTTTTGTCACACCCTCCTGGTGTGAAGCCTCAAAGACATTCACCTGAAATCAAACAGAATCCCTGCAAATTACTAACATACATACATTCACAACATATAAAGGAACACACACAGACATCCACATAACACAGAACATGTGCAGGAAAAACTGCTTCTGTGTTAAATTAATATTAGCAAATGCCTGTATTTACAAAGGTTTTCTCGAGCTCTCTCTGGCTCTTCTCAACTCAATCTCATCTAACTCTCAAAATGATATCTCCCAATCTCTTTTACCTGAGGGGGCTCTTAGAGCGCTTCCCTCCAGATTCACCTACCCTATTCAATTACATTAAATGGGTTGTCTAGTCCGCTATCTGGATCTAGATCTCAACCAATCTAGCATTAAAGCTGATCTACCTAACGCCTGCACAAAGGCACGACTCCTATGGCTCACCAGCCTACAACATTTAATTACACTGAATTTCAAATTTAAATGAGGCTGCGCCTCTCTCTTTAGCCTTGAATGCATATGCTCCGCATGGTTGGTTGGTTGGATGGCTAATGTGGAGAGATGCTCCTGTATCAATATGTCTCTAGCTGAAGTTAATTATACAGTCATAGAAAAAGAATTGCTAGTTGTAGTCCATGCTATCAATAAATTTAGACATGATATTACAGGATATCAAGCTTTTGTACACAATGATCATTCAACTATCAAATTCTTAATGAACAAACCTGTAGCAAATCCTAGAGTTACAAGATGGTTGTTGTTATTACAAGAGCTTAATATCAACATTATTGATAGACCTGGTAAGGATAATCGTGTGGTTGATTTCTTATCTAGAATGATTCATCTGGGAGATAATGCACTAGTAGAAGATAAATTTCCTGATGAAAATTTGTTTTCTATTTCTACATTCACTCCTTGGTATGCAGATGTAGCTAACTATCTTGTGATAGGGAAGATGCCTCAAAAATTTTCTTCTAGAGAAAAACAAAAAGTAATTCAGCTAAGTGCAAACTACATGTGGCACAATGATTGCCTCTATAAAACATGACCAGATTTGGTAATTAGGAGATATGTAAGAGAAGATGAAAGTCATGATATTCTGTAAGCCTGCCATGATAGTCCTTGTGGAGGACACTTCACAGACAAGAGGACCGCTTACAAAGTTCTGCAATCTGGTTACTACTGGCCTCATATTTTCATAGATGCTAAAACCTATGTATCCAATTGTGATGAATGCCAACGAATGGGTAAGCCTATTGCACAAGACCAAATTCCACTTCAAGCCAAAGTAGTTATTGATCCTTTCAAGAAATGGGCATTAGATTTTGTAGGGCCCATTAACACTACATCTAAAAAGAAAAAGTATATACTTGTATGCATTGACTATGTGACTAAATAGGTTGAAGCAAAATCTTTACCAGCTGCAAGTGAACAATCAATGGTAGATTTCCTTTTTAATGACATATTTACTAGATTTGGTGTACCTCGTGAAATTGTGACTGATCAAGGAACCCAATTTACCTTTCATCTAGTCAAAGCTGTTACAGAACAATACCAAATCAAACACAGGAAATCTACACCCTACCATCCACAGGCAAATGGACAAGTAGAATCTACCAAGAAGGTTATTGAGTCCATTCATACCAAAACAGTATAGCTACACCACAAATATTGGACTGACAGATTATTAGAAGCCTTATGGGCTTATAGAATCACCTGGAGAAATACAATAGGACATACATCCTACAAGTTGGTGTATGGGAAGTAGGTGCTTCTTCCCATAGAATTTCAGATCAAAACCTCTAGGATTGTAGTACAAGTTGGCATGAACATAGATGAATCCCAACAATAGAGACTCTTGCAACTTAATGAGCTGGACAAAATTAGGCAGGAATCACTTCAAAGAACCACCCTCATTCAAGATAAGAGAACAAAATGGCATGACATGTATCTGAAAAAGAAAAATTTTCAACAAGGAGATTGGGCTCTATTGTATGACAACATATTCAATAGCTTCAAAGGTAAGTTAACTACTCATTGGATGGGACCTTATGAAATTGACAATGTCTATGATAATGGTTCAATCGAGATAAATACAATTGACGAACAACAGACACCACTACTTGTGAATGGTCACCAATTGAGAATTTATAACAAACCCCTGTCAAAAGAGGAATTTATGACTCATAAATTACATAATTCAGATATGAAGGTGATCAGTAAGGAAGGAGACCTCCCTACTGATCCACATTGATTGAATGGTTTATTAAGAAACTTTTGTACATAGGTGTGGATCAAGTTTTGTTAATAAAATGAAGGTAACAAGAGATTCTTACCTCCTTTTCTTTTATTCTCACAATTTTTTGTAAGTAGATTTCTATAATTTATTTGATTCTTCATGAACTTGCTAAACATTAGTTTGTAGGCATCAACAATACTCTATTCTGATCCAGTACCAACAATACTGCTTTGGTTCCAGAAATCGTGTTCTGGTCCGGTACCAGTAGTCCTATGCTCGTCCGGTACCTAAAGTATGCCTTCATACAATACTATCAGGACACATTACCTAATTGACAAGGCGTGCTACGCATCTTTCAAATTCTTATGTCAAATAATATGAATTATGAAGCCATGCAACAACCACTTAATATGGAATGAAGAAGCTGAATGTAGCAGCAAATGGCAGCCCTTGTGAAGCAATAATTTCTTTTGGTTATGTTGCCAACTAAAGGGAAGTATATTTAATTTCTTTTGGTTATGTTGCTAGCTAAAAATAAGTATTTTAATTTCTTTTGGTTCTGTTGCTTGAAAAGACAAAAAAAAGAGACACAATCTTTACCTATGGTTGTTCAAAATCCACTTCAAAGACTAGAAATTGCCTTTATCCTGTATTTCAGCATGATTAAAGGGACAAAAATTATATTATCCTACAAGTAACTATCTCACCCTAACTAGACTTCAATAATATTCACTGGATTATCTTTACTGAAGAGTAACATATGAGTATATGAACACTCTCTATCATGGGCACACTAAAAAAGCTTTTATGGAAGAGGATGTATCAGTACCCTAAGGAAACTTTAGTTCATTCTCTTATGGACAAACTTAGACAAAATTATACATCTGGACCACTCTAAATAAATAATGTGCATAAAATATTTATTTTTCATTCAGACAAATCTTTAAAAAGACATTCAAAAAAGAGAATATACCTTCCAACCCAATACCATCCAAGCCTGTAAAAAGGTTTTCAGACGAGCCTCCCCTGTCACTGTGTAAATAACTCTTTAATGAAAATCAAAATAGGTGACTATGGACAAGAATCCTCTAATGGAAAAATGGGTTAAGAGAGTAACTCGTTGGGATACTTAATAGGTCTGCTGGCAGCGGGTACCGGTCTGTGGTATGACTAGGAAAACTCATCAGGGTACTGAACAAGCATGTTGGCAATGGGGCATTCTACCTGGGGAAGGGATTTCTCACTAATTATCACAACTACCCCACCAGAGTACTGAACAGACTTGCTAGTAGTGGGTTCTGGTTGTGAAATGTCTCATCTATACTTGTCTGATTGGAAAATTCACTTTTGTCATCTAACAAATGCACACTATAACCAAAGGTCACTATTGACATTCATGAGATACAAATTCCATATTAACAAGAAACATAATTACTACAAGCAAATTTCCATTTGAGAATTACCCTAAGTCAACTTACCGATCTGGCATCTAAATCCTACATTATCTAAGAAGGAAACTTCTTAAGAGTGGCGCCCTAACTATGGAGTCTAATCTACGTATACTGTGAAATTGATCTATAACATCTAATGATAGTAAATCTTTGAAGCATGTTAGGTTGGATCTATTCTTCTAGACAACATATAAAAACCTCCCTATTTTCACTACTGAATGCTACCTTTATGAATAAAGTGATCAAAAGATAATTCAAAAATTCAAAAAACATAATTCAAAAACATAATTCAAAAATTCAAAATTTACAATTCAAACATAATTCAAAAAACATAATTCAAAAACATAATTCAAAAATTCAAAATTTACAATTCAAACATAATTCAAAACATAATTTATAAAAACATAATTCAAAAATTTTAAATTTACAATTCAAACATGTGAAATAAAATGTAACATCCCAATCTTGCGGACACTAAGAAAACTTATTCTTTGAGTACACTTGCTTGGAAGTGATCCGGATTATTATACTATTGGGCGCTTGATTATGATTATGAGGCATTATGGATATGATGACATGTTGTTTTTTTGTATTGATGTACATAAGTGCTATTGACTCGGTTCTCATGAGTGTGTAGGAATTTGGACCTTGAGGATGCAGAGGCATCAATGAAACCCCTTGGAATCCAGATTGAGTTAGGGAGTGCATTATTAGGGTTTGATTTTTGTATATATGACATATGTGCATATAATTAGATGTTATGATTATGGATTTTATTTCTGACATGATTCATTGACGATGCAGACTGACAATATCTTATCGACCAGACTCACATGTGGAGTAGAGGGGTCATGCATGACTATCAAAGACATTTAGGGAGAGGGGTGGATAACAACCCTGCCATAGCCTACTAGCACTCTTGTCGTGGCTCAAACTGTAGGTTAACGATTACCTAGTTCGAGAAGACCCATGATGTCATGAGGGAAGACTCTCACAGTCTATCAGGATGATTCCAAGGGGCACGTAATAAGACATGGGTATTATACCTTAGGGCACTTAGTCTCCCACAGGATCACCCAGCGGAGTATTGACTCCGGGGTTTTTTTATGTTAACCAAGTCAGTCAAGAGACAAGTGGTACCCTTGGAGCATGTATTGCGTCCTGAAGGGCACATCGCACAATAAAAATGGAA
The DNA here is from genome assembly GCA_009831015.1 of Picea engelmannii. Classification (NCBI taxonomy): domain Eukaryota; kingdom Viridiplantae; phylum Streptophyta; class Pinopsida; order Pinales; family Pinaceae; genus Picea; species Picea engelmannii. The sequence goes on along the minus strand of ML785752.1, from coordinate 408,139 downwards.
AGAGGTGAGTGGCACCCTTGGAGCACGTACTGTGTCCTAGAAAGTCACGTCGAGAAAAGAAATGGAAAGAGACAAGGGGCGCCCTTGGTGCACGTAGTGTATCCTAAAGGGCACATCGTGCAAGAAAAACATAATGAGGCGAGTGGCACCCTTGGAGAACGTAGTACGTCTTGAAGAGCACATCACGTCATTAAATAATAAGTGAATAAACCTAGATGGCCTTAGAACAAATCATTTGATAAGAAAGAATTAAAAAAAAATTCCCTAATAAAAATGTCGCCTAGCCTAGGAAAATAAAATCTAGGTCTAAGTGACACTTGTGGTAAAAAAAATAAAACAATA